>RJVU01035178.1:1324603-1383281 GCA_003731715.1 Anabarilius grahami
AGGATTAAAATTCAAAATTCAAGTTGATTAAAATATGTACTTTCGGTTACGCTTTATTTCTTTCTTTTAAGTACTGAGTAATATTAATTAACAACATGTACTTATAGGGTTAGGCTTGGTTTATGGTTACCTGCATGTAATTATGCATAATTTATAGTTATTACTATTAACTTCATGTAACGTGTAGCAAAGACCATGTAAAGTAGTGTTGCCATATTTTCCACATCAACTTGTCCTTGCATGCTGTGTATTTACATATAGTCTGATTTCACTAATAAAGCCCATCCATTTTAAAATATGTCTATTGTTTGATGATGAGGAAGACATTAAGTGACAATTAATATGTTAAAGATGTGATGATTCATCCAGGCTGGCAAGTTCCAGCATCATCTATTCATGACTAAAACAGAACATTTGTAGCTGAAAGAGAAGTTGAATACAGACATAGCAGCAAAACATTTGGAACCAAATGTGACTTTGTGCAGATTCAAATAAGCATGTTTGTTTTAAGAAATACTGCCGTGTTTGGCTATTTTTATCAGTCCAGTTCACATATTTGGCCTCGGGTTGTTGGCAAGGCGCTGGCCATGAAACAGATCTGTCTGCTTTTCTTTCCTACTGTTAGTCTGCCATCAAGACGCCTTTGTCTTTCTCTCTGATCACAACAACTTCCCTAATAGCTCTAATTCAAATCAAAACCCTGATTCAAATTTAAACGCTCTTTATATCCCTATGTTTTAGTTTTAGCTCTGTTTTTAAGAGTAAAAATCCAACTATGCCACTGGAGACTCCAAACCTCAATTATATGCTGCAGTATTTTTTCTCGTCTCGTCCCTTTAGTCTGCCAATTTGGTTTCTTTTTACAAAGTTGTCTCTTTCAATAAAGACTAGCTAATACATCTCTCTCCCCACAAAGCTATAAATGGCCTTCACAAGACTCGCAAACCCCCCTTTCTCTCTCTCTCTCTCTTTAACATTTCCACTCTCCCTATTCTGCAAACATTTGCTCCTTCAGAGCCTTACCAAAACACACTTCATCATCTTCTTACACACACACACACAAGTCTTATGAACACGCATAAGCTCATTGTGGTTCTGGTGCAGTGACTCAAACGGCATATTAAAATATCGTCTGTCTAGAGAAACAAGCACTGAAGTAAGGAACATTAAAACTGCCCATTGCTTCACAATGGAAAATCAAAAAGGCACATTCAGGAATGGGTCTATTTCTAGAGCTGATGCTTTCCCCCCCAAACACTCTCTCTAGTTCTCGATGCTACTATCAGTACTTCGTCTTTTCACCGCTCTCTTCCTCCCCCTCGGTTTGAGCAGCCCAGACCAGCTGTCATTGCACCTGCCTGACTACCCCTTGCCCAAATCTCTCTCTCTCTCTCTCTTACCAACACAAGCGCACACACTACAGTTCATTCAGGCACACTGATATTGCCATGGCACCATCACGTGTGAATGGAAGCTTTAATTGCTCTGTTGAATTAACAAACCTTCAATTTGTGTCTGTGAGTAGTGCGCATATAACTAAAGGGTGCATGAGTACACAGGAGCGAATGAGCTGTAAAAACCACTTGAGTTGGCTGCTAGGGACTGGAATGTGAGTGAGTGAGTGTGTGTGAGTATGTGTGTGTGTGTGAGAGAGAGAGAGAGAGTGTGTGTGTGTGTGTGTGGACACAAGACAAAGAATGTAAGGCACAACATGTGGGCACCATGTGCTACTAGTCACTCACACAGAGACAAGGAAAAAGCCGAGCAAAAGACAGGAAATAAAAAAATAAACAAAAAGGCTCTCACAATCAAATAGAGATGCATTAAATCCATTTACACCAGTTTTACATGCACAGATAACCAATTAATCATTTAGCTGGTGCAAGCAACTTACAGTACACTTATTTGAAGCACAGACACCTGGGTGAAAGGGTGAAATACCTTGCTAGAGATGCTGTTTTATGTCCAATACAATTTTTTTTTAATGTTTAGGAGTTATTTACTCATTTAGCAGATACTTTTATCCAAAGCAACAAATGAGGAACATCACAAGCAATAAGTGCCTATGATAGTCAACGCACCACACTGCCAAGTTTCAAGAGTAAGCTGGAGTACAGAAACTAGAGCAGAAGTTAAAGGCAGAACAGTATAAAAAAGAGAACAAGGAGATTTATATATGATTTATTCATAGGAAGTGACTTTGATTGTGGTTTAAATTAAGTCTGTGAAAAAGGTGACCTGCTACTTCTTGTTGAAGTTGTAAGATGCCTGATTATTTTGATTGTTATTAATGGTTAGAATAATAATACTTATTAATAATTATGCCATTATATTTATACACACTGCAAATTTATTTTCATGTACAATTCTTAAGCTACAAATTTGGGCATAGCCATCATTTCAAATACTGATTTTTATCTGACCTTTGTCTTGACATATTTTATTTAATATCTCATCACTTGCTTTTAATTCGGTAAGAAATCAAATTCACTGCTGAACAATAACCACTACTTTTTTCATTTATATTATATGAGAATTTTATTTTTGGTTTATTTATTACAAACACTTGTAATTAAGTGCTCAAGGATAATGTACAATGTAGAAAATGATCACAGAAAATATACAGTACCTGTCAAAATTTGGAATTGGAAACATTAAAATTGTTTAATGTGTGTCATTATGTCACATGATCCTTAAGAAATCATTCTAAAATGCTGATTTGCTGTTTAAGAAACATTTCTTATTATTATCATCAATGTTGAAAACAGTTGTGCTGCTTCAGATTGCTGTGGAAACCATGATACAATTCAATTCATTTTGTGGTAAGATTAAAAAAAGAAAGTAGTTAACACTTTTATTCATCAAGCATGCATTAAATTGACCAAAAGTAACAGTGAAGACATTTAAAATGTTACAAAAGATTTATATTTAACAAATGATTTAATAAATAAAAGTATTAAATACAAATAAATGCATTTATATGTCCCCCGCATATTCTACACCCATGTAGTTCTTCCTTGTGAATGAATAGTTGAAAAAAAAAATAAAATAAAAATCAACAATTCAAACAATAATTTAAATAAATCACCTGTGTTTAACTTGTGACAACTGTCATTTGCTTGTCATGCACACTTGTTGTGTAGAAGCTCCCAGTTGTTCTTTAAATCCTAAATCAAACAGTGCTATCAGCAACAATACAATATTATTCTAACTACTTAATGAAGTATGAGACCAAACAGTGACCAGGGCCACATATATAAAAAGACTGTGGACAGCAATATTTTTTTTTATACGTCTATTCAACAAGGATGCATTAAACTGATCAAAAGTGATAGTAAAAACTTGTTACAAAGAAATTTATCAAAGAATAATGAAAAAGATGTTTCACAGTTTCGACATAATATTAAGCAGCACAACTGGACTGTTGTCAACATTGATAATATAAGAAATGTTTCTTGAACGGAAAATCAGAATATTAGAATGATTTCTGAAGGATCATGTGACATTGAAGACTGCTGCTGCTAAAAATTCTGCTTTGCCATTACAGGAATGCATTAAATTTTAAACTAAATAGAAAACAGCTAGTTAAAATGGCAATAATATTTTAGAATATTACTATTTTTACTGTTTTGTTTTTTTTAATAAGCAGTCTTGGTAAGCGTGAGACTTTAAAAAAAAAAATAATAATAATAATTTTACTGACCCCAAACTTTTGAACGGTAGTGTACATGTCATATACAAGGTCAAACACTGTGTGATGGAGCATGTGTGCATTGTACTCTTGTAGGACCAGATTTCTGATTATCGGAATACAATTTGAACCAACTTGAAAAGAAAGAAACTGTCTGATCATTTTCGTTTGAGATATAAAATTGATGATACCACAACAGAAAAGCATTGGGGGGGGGTAATTATCAGACAGTCGAATGGACAGTGTCTGAGACTGAAACTAAATGCTTTGTGTCCATGTGAGTCAACCTGTTGGTCAATGTGCAGGTGTGTTGAGTTGCTTTAGTCAGGGAGAACACGTCTACTCAGGATTTACGGATGACTGCATTCATGTCTGGAAATGTGTGTCTGTGTGCATGTGACCTTTATAATTCAGCATATGTGTGTATGAGCATCTATGTCACCACAGGTCTCCTGCGATCATGGTGAATCTGATGTGACATTATGAGTGCAGGAGGGTCTCAGACTCGGCGCTAGTTTGACCTACATTACACAGCTGTCTTCATCACCAAGGATGAGGATGGAGGCAATATGAACTGTATAGCTCAAATGAACTGGCAGCTCATTTGAGGTCAAATGGCTTTCAGTTCTTGCGCGACCTTTGTCCAAAACAATAACAAGAGCATTAGATAATAACATATTTCCAAAGCACAGTATAGATCATGTATCCTCAGTATCCTCAATATCCTCAGAGTGTGAAAGATGTTTGATTTAAAGCAGCCAATATTCTGGGTTCAATACAAGCTAAGCTCTATCAATGGAAGAAAAAAAAAAGAGAAAAAAAAAATATATGGAAAAACTTCACAGCTGAAGCACTTACAAAAAAGTACACAAGATCAGTGTGGTTTAAAAGCATAAATGAGAAGGATTTATTTTTGTTAAATCACTATTTGAAGTGAAGAGGAAATTATCCTTTTTAGGAAAGAATACTTTTATAAATGGATGAACTTCTAGTTATGCATATCCAATGTAATTCCCATGGTATTTTCTCCATGTAAACAGTGCTTTACAGATAGTTATGTCACATGTGGTATTATTGAATGTCAAGCACAAAAGTTACCTGGTTACATTATCATGACAATTGAAAGATTGGATAGAACTTTACAGGTCAGTAAACAATTAATTCAATTCATAATAACGCCCGTTTATACCAAGAACAATAACTATTATTGTCCATGGAATATAACGCTCTGTTTATTAAAAGCACTGCAGTTATGTCATCTGCCGCTATAATGCCTGAGCTTTTAAAGGGTTAATTCACCCAAAAATGAAAACTCTGTCATTAATTACTCACTTCATGTTGTTCCAAACCCTTAAGACATTAATTCATCCTCGGAACACAAATTAAGATCTTTTTAATAAAATATGAGAGATTTCTGTCTCTCCACTGACAGCCTACACAACTACAGCTTTCAAGCCCCAAAAAGGTAGTAAAGACATCATTAAAGGTAATCCATGTGACTCCAGCGGTTTAACCTCAATTTTATGAAGCAAAGCGAGGCTAATGCCCTCGCGTCAGCACAAAATGTATGTGTTGTGGTGCTCCATGAACGTGGGTTGGAGATTCATATTTGAGTAAATAAAGTGGTAAATTATATTATTGGGGTGGGCACAAAAAAACATTTGTGTTGCTTCATAAAATTGAGGTCAAACCACTGGAGTCACATGGATTACTTTTATGATGTGTTTACTAGTACGTCCTGATATTGCCAAGTTAGACACATTCCTGGGTCAACATATTGTTGATCCTGGAACAACATTCCTGTCCAAAAATGTAGTCCTAACCATATCCTTACCCATACCCATAAGTTATCCCTAAAAATCAGAGTGAAATAATAGGTGAATAACATTGATGTTGAAGCACCTAACCCTGGTTGTAAGCCTAACCTTGACATGAACTGTAAACTTGTCCCTCAAATCTGACTGGTTGACTGGAATGTTGTTCCAGGATCAAAGAAGTTTATCCAGGATCATGTTGCACTTAGTAAAATCAGGTTCTGCTCTTCACTACCTTTCTGTGGCTTGAAAGTGGTAGTTGAGTAGACTGTCAATGGAGGGACAGAAAGATCTCAGATTTCATTAAAATATCTTCATTTGTGATCCGAAGATGAACGAAAGTCTTACAGGTTTGAAAAGACAAAGGTGAGTAATTAATGACTCAATTTTCATTTTTGGGCGAACTAATCCATTAAAAGGTGAATTCTAGCTGTCAATGTTTTTATCATCAGCATCAAATTCTAACGACATTGTTGCTGTGTCATTAACGTTATAGTTGTGGTGTGAACTTTGATATTCTCTAGAATTAAAACAATTATTAAAACCTTATAAATGCCGAATTAAATCAATACTTAAAAAAAAAAAAAAAAAAAAGTAAAATTAAATATACTCAAGGCCTACTAGTCAAAGTTACTCACTGTGGTAATCAACGTTATACCACAGATGTTATTGACAGAACCTGTATTGAACCCAGAACATCCTCTGAGCTTCAGATGATACATGAGGACAGAGATTAACGTCATGACATTATCAAGGGCAAAAGATCATCATTTAACAGCCAGCAATCATAGAGAAATGTACACCTCATTTGCAGATGTTGAAGAGAATCCCTATTTTTGTCCATTGCCTGGAAAAACATGCTGTTAAAAAAGACAATTAATTATCAGTAAAAATTTATCAATTGAAACTATCAAATGAGGTGGCTGAATAATTGAACTTAATGACACAATTTTCTAGAGCTGCTTTATAGTTGAAATTGATGTAATTATAATTTAAAAGACTGATTCTTAAATTTGTTTTGCAAAACTGACTTCTTCCTGTGTATTACTGTAAAGCTGATTTGAAGCAATCTGTTTTATATAAAGTGCTGTAAGTAAACCTGACTTGACAAGCTTTTATCACAGCAAATTTTCTCATGTGAATCTTACAAATCACAGGCAGCTGTATATGTTGGGCCATTTCTAATAGGGTATATCTCTAAATATAATATATGGTATGGTATATGTAAATATAAGGTAAATATATGACAAAAATTATGCAGAATTTTCTAAATTAAGGGGGTGACCGTGACACAGCATACTCAATGACACTTCTTACCATACTCTCTACTAGATCTTTAACCAAGTTGTTAATATGTCTGATTTCAACATGTCTTCTGTTAAGGTGACGTTCACATTAAGCGTTTTGTCTATCTGAGCACATGTTGTTCTATGCTCTTTATGCATGTGCGTATTTGCTCCGTGCTAACAGAGTAATTTATGCCAGATATCTGATCACATATTCAAGTGCCAGCACTTCTACCTGTGGCTAATGACTGCAGGGGTTTCTGCATGGGTTAGTTAATCTCTGATGCCAAGATAAGTTCGGGGAAAGAAAAAGAACAGAGATGAAGAGGATAGAGAAGAAAAAAGACAGACAGAGAGAGAGCGGAAAAAGGAAACGAGTAGACATCAGACACTGGTCACTTGCACTGGTTTGAATTTATCAATAAATCTAAGAGCCTTTACACCCACATAATCTTTCTCTCTTTGTCTTACGCTTTTACTGTGAGCATATGCAAAATGTTGCATAATATTACCCATGAGACAAATTACATTTGAGTCCAGGTGTGCACATTCAACAGCTCTCGTCATTGCACAACAACATCCAAGACAACTGGAGGAGTAATTCAGGAATTTCCTTAGATGCTGTAGCTGATTATAGAAACCCACATCCTGGGGCAATACACAGAAAAAAAAATGATTCATTTTATGAGAGTAAGGAACAGTTTAATACACCAGCTCTTAAATGTTCAGATGACTTAATGTTTAAGAGTTGAGGGGATAAAACAGTATAAGATGATTCTTTGGAGAGGCATGACATTGATAACTGAGGACAGAGATGTGATGGTGAACATCTTAGCTGTCCGAAACAAAAGGAACAAGACACAGCTGAGTCTTTTTAAGACCAGGGATGCATATTGATAGTTGGCTAATCTGAAGCTAGGAAGAACATAGTTTGACAGCTGTGGGAAGTTTAACATAAAACAGGTTTTGCATGAAGATTAAGAAAAGATTAAGTTGAAGAAGAAAGAACGCTTACAATTTGAAGGGAAATTAACATTAGTCATTGAGACGTTATTCATAGAGGTGAAGTATGTAGTTTCTGCGACACTAGTGTCACCTAGCAGAATTACAGAAATACAGCATATTTTGCAAACATCCCTTTTGCACGGCTCACACAGCCAGACCTTCAGACTGACAGCAGAAGGTCTGGACACTATCACAGCCTTTACTGGCCAAGGACCGCCCAAGATGACGTCTGACCGACATGTAAAGCAACCAGGGCTGCACGATTTATCGTGATTTATTTATCGCATGTGATTTGGCAAAGGCTGCAATTATTTTATGCGCAGCTTGTCAGTGCTGTACAGCTCTGTGATCAGTAGTAAATGCTTTTCCATCTGAAAGCCAGAGGGCACTCTTGCACAGAAACTCCAAACATGCCCTGCCGTAGAAGTACATAAAATATGCGTCAGTCCAGGAAATCCCTATGGGCTTCATACTATCGCTGTAGGTGAATAAACAGAAGATTGAAACGCTTTGATTTAATTACACATGACTAATAAACACAGGACTGCCTTATTCTGTGTAAGAAGCCACATCATCTCACAGAAGGATGCTCAACTGTCGTTATGAAGTGAGTTTGTTAGACAAGATGTTAATAGATGCTTTTAATGTCTGAAAAGATGTTTGACACATTGCTTTTTCAAATGTACATTATAAGAGACTCAAACTCGCAGTGCTTTCAGATGGATTAGCATTTGGAGCCATACTTCATTGACAAGCTGCGCAAAAAAAAAATTGCAGCCTTTAAGCGCAATTTCAATGTTATTTTTTGTATCGTGCGATAAATCGTGCAGCCCTAAAAGCAACCAATCACAGTTATTTTTGTTCCACGTCATGTTTAGGGGCGTGAAAATGTCTAAAAAACCTGTGCCCCGTTGATAACAGATGGCATGCATCTAATAAATTAGTCATTCAAGAGCGTTGTAAACGTTTACTGCAACAATGGCACCACAAACATCAAATCCAGCGTTTAGTTGATCCTGACTATGTGCTCATTGTCACAGTTGTAAATAGAGATGTTCCGATACCCCTTTTCCATTCCCGATACCGATTCCGATACCTGAGCTCAGGGTATCGGCCGATACAGAGTACCGATCCGATACCTGGGTGTGTATCTGTATATATACACTACTAGCCCTGTATGAATTGATATAATTATTTATGGTGTGCTTCAGACTTATCCCTTAATAAAACAAGAACAAATACATACAGTGAACTAGAGTATTTTTATTATCTGACATACATTTGTCAGTTATATTATTTATTTATTTTAAGTGAAAAAGAACTTCAAATGCAGCCACAAATCTAACACTGTAAACTGAAAAAGGTATATTAGTTTTACAATATAACTATAAAAACAGTGCAACAAATAAATCTAGGAATATAATTATATAAGAAAATAATCTCTTTAAAACTTGAAGTCCAGAAACAATTTTGTTAAATAAAAATCTCACGTTTTCGACGACTGACAGCGGCTGGTCATCCAGAACAATAAACACGACAATTTTGTCGGTTATCTTTATTTGTCTTTTGAAAACTTTTCTCTTTGTTTGAATGAAGCTGGCACGCCTCATCCTTCTCCGTCTTAAGCGCGTCAAACGCCCGAATCGCTCAATTCGCGCCGCGTCATTCGCGCGAATCGCGCAGCAGGAAGTCAATTTGCGTCTTTGCATTGACTTAACATGTAAATCACTCGCGCTTATCGCTTCATTCGCTTCTGGTGTGAACGCAGCATTAGCCTTTATGTAACCATCGTGTTGCGCGGGGTGACGCGTCTTCAAATGCTTTATTAAGTTATTTGTGTTAAAGTTGCCAATACCTGTGCCACCCCTCGAAATTGCAGCATTGCATATGAGACATGTCGCCGTTTTACTGGTCTGAAATACTGCCAAACAGCAGACATACTGCTAGGCGTTTTCACATCTCCGCTGCTCTAAACAGTGGTTGCTTGTGGCAACACAGCACAACTTCCTGTGTTTGCATTCTGAGCCGCGAAGAAGAATTGATTTCCGATTTGCTGCGTTAAGCAAAGATAGCGGGCACAACTAGGTATTGTTTAAGAAAATGGTATCGGATCGGTACGTGAGTTTAATTACTCGCCGATACCGATGCCAGAATTTTTTGTGGTATCGGTGGTATTTCCGATACTAGTATCGGAATCGGAACAACCCTAGTTGTAAACACAATGGCTTTCTTTTTCCATGAGGGGGTTTGGCATCACAACAGTCTTCCAGGCAGACCGTTAAAGAACATGACAAACGTTTCACGGAAATCCTGTAGAATTCAATCAGATGACGACTTCGAAACTCCCTAAGTGTTTCCCATTTTGTGTCCCATATGCATCAGACATTCAGTCAACAGTCCGTGGGTGTAACGGCTGAGACATCTACATCTCCCCAACTCAAGCATTACAATCACATCTATTAGAAGTGCTTGTGAAGGCATGTCTTAACAGGTAAAATTAGGCAACTTTCAATAAAAGGAACATATTAGGAATAGTTTTATTTGTGTTGCTATGCGTCATCATGAGTAAGCAACTGAGTAGACTAACACTCTTTCTAGAGCAAATGTGAATGTCTCATTTATAATAAACCAATGCAATGTATCAGCAACGGGTGCATTTTTGACATGATGCTCCACAACTGATTGAGGAGGTCTACACTGGATACATCAAATAAACAATATTATCTGGAACATCTGTCTTTCTGAACAGGTACATTATGATTTTGTATTGAAGCTTCCATTGTAGCGAGTTGCATCACAATGCCCCATTCACTTTGAGGTGTTCATGACCCGTTTAATCTTTGAAGGTCTAAAAACAGTGATATTTGGCTTGCAGTCCTGTACCCAGAGCTAAATGTCTTTTCCCATGTAACGCATCAGTCATGGTATACATGCCCTCTACAGCAGAGGTATTCAATTAAAGTTCCAAGAGGTCTCTATATTTCCTTCCCAGTGGAGGTCCGGACAATACTTTTTTGGAAGTTATACATTTCCATCGGGGCAACCGTATTACTTTGTAAAAGAAATAATACTAAACACTCAAATTAGTAATCAAATTTTTACCAATATTTACCAAAAAAAAAAAAAAAAAANNAAAAAAAAAAAAAAAAAAAAGTAAATATTTTTCCCAACAGGATATGAATATAAAAAGGTTAGAGCAGATGTTTTATCAGGCTATCCTTATATTTTATTTTTGATTTTTGTATGGCACATAGAAGGCCTTGAGACTGAGAAAACATACTAGATGTGCAGGTTACCTCTTAAGAAAAGTATGGACCATTTATACATTTTGCACAAAGTAATAAACTACTAAAAACAAACAACGTACATAATCTAATAATCAAAACTCTCATCATGAGCACAACAAGTTAACTACTAGTAATTTCAAGGTTTTTAGTCTTCCCTTGCCATCTCTAAATAATTTCCAAATTATAACAGCATTTATTATGAAATGTTCTTAATATGCTGATTAATAATGTTAAACACATGGGGGGATTCTAAAGGCGTCACACGTTAACTCACAAATCTGGTTTAGTTAAACGGTCTCAGTCATCTGTATGACAGATAAACAAAAATTGTATTTGCTGCATTTTTGTTTTCTGCAGTGTTTTAGCAAAAGTATCTATTTTGCTACTCACAGTTTATGCTCAATATTTACACTTTTAGGGGAGATAAAATCCATGAAATGGCATATTAATAGTAGTCAATGCACAATAAAATCTTACATACATAGTTCAAATGGGAAAAAATTTAAGTAAAAAGTAGCATTTCATCCGAGTTTGTGCTAATGTGTTCATGGTTACAACAGAAGATTAAAATAATGACAAAAAAAAAAAAAAAAAAAATAGGACTACCAGTTTGCAATCTCAAACAACATAACAGACTGTTTTTGTACAGCTAAAATAACGAAGTACCTGACACTGGAAACCTTGCCCATTCAAGTTAAAAATGGGCATGCCCAGGCCGGACGTTAAAAATAAGCTGCTATATGAAGACAGTAATGATTCAGTGATAAGACAAAACAGATGCCCTTTGATATGCCTTGCCTGAACTTCCTGTTTAAATAGAAAATGTGTTACAGGAAAGAAAGAAAACTGCGCTCAACAAATTATTTCATGGGGTCTTCTACAATGATACATACTATTACGAATAGTAGCCTACAATAACATCCAGATGAACTCTAAACTAAAGAGGGGAGTGACAAAACCTACAAAAGTTTATTCTAAATCACTCACTCTCCACCTCATACAGCTCACTTTACTAACCTCTGATCTTTCTCATGTGAACACACACACAGTGCTGTACTATTGATTTATTCTCAGTCGGCTGCAGTCTGGCATTATGACAGACAGCAGTGGTGCTGACAGAGAACTGAGAGAAAGAGGACTAGGGACACATGCTGCCCCAGGAGAGAGTCCTCTGGCTGGGCTGAAGTGGGCCATGAGGGGTGGGGGTGTATAACCCGCTGTCTCTCACCACACACTGGGGGCTTATCAGCAGATAGCACACTGAGAATAACAAGCAACACACACACACACACGAGTCAGCAAGACTTTCTCTCTACATTAAAACAAAAAGGAACTTTTACTTTCATTAAAACAACAGCAACACTGTAAAAGAGAAAGGATTTTATTTTTTTCTTTTATTAAAAAATAAAATTACATTTTACACAAGCAGCTGAAAAATATAGTGTTAAATGAAAAGAAATTAATTAAATACTCTAAACCAAGTCACAAAGAGTCAGATGGGCTGTGTATTTTCATATTATGTAGCGAATGACCCAAGGGAGTGAGAGCATGCTTTATCAAAGAGACCAGATCATATGGGAGCGGTTTCCATAGAAATACTGTTGCTGAACATAACACACATCCAGACACGAAACACCAAATCAACAGGTCACTACACATTTGACCTCCCGCTTCCTTCTCGACAAAGAATGTTAAAACTAAAGCAGTAAGGATGTAAGAAAAGGAGAGTCACAAACAGCTATTAGAGATAAAGAATCCAGATGTCTGTGACAGGAAGAAAAATGTAAGAACTCTAGTGATTGGATGGATTGTTGAGTCCGTGACAAGCAGAGAGGCCTATAATTAAGAGAAACAATAATGACCTCACACAATGAAAGGAATCACAATCAGTCCATAAGCTTAATCAACTGGCAAACCCACAGAACTGTTAAAGATTTAAGACTAATAGAAAGCGAGCAATGTATTTTGGCTCAGTCTGAACTCATTGCCCTTAATCTGAGAGAAAATCATTTAGACTCTCTGGCATCCTCTCTATTTAAAGCAGAATTTCTTGTTTTTAACAACATAACTAGTGGTTAACCAATAAGGCTTAAGTCAATAATAACCATCCGACTTATTTTTAACCTAAGACTGGCCGCAACCATTTTTAACTTGAATGTGCAAGGCTTCCAGCGTCATCTGCTTCTATTTATTTTAGCTGTACAAAAAAAAAAAAAAGTTATGCTGCTTGATGTTGCAAATTGGTATTTGTTATTTTATTTTAAATGTATAAACATATTGGTTAGTAGCACAAATACTTTTAAAGTTTACAGCAATTCTTGCATGAAATAGCTTACTTCAGCACTGAAAAACCAAGTTGGATGAAATAATCAATACATTTGTAAGTAAATGAGATATACAAAATGCACATATTTAAATACTTTTTTGTAGATAATATTTACTCGATTCAAAAAATAAAATATAACAGCCATTGCCGATAATCTCAAAATGCTGATGATTTGGCCAATATATCAGTCTGTCACTTTTAAGATACTACATGTTTTAACATTTTCAGTTTATATATAATATTTGGCCTGTTTAGACATTAAAGAATCCCTGATAAATATCTACACAGAAGGAACATATTTATAATGTCAACTTTAACCAAATCCAGTCATAACACAACATGTACCAACTTCTTGTTCAATAGGAAATGAGTCAACACGGGACAGAAAGTGTTTTTCACAGGGTCTTTAAAACATTTTTTTTCTACATTCTTTAATATTACACTTCTTATATACACTTTTGTGTCTTCTAACATCTTTATTAGTTAGTTTCCTGTTTACGCATATTCTTTCCCAGCAGTTAGTGAACCCTGAACTCAGGTTCACAAAAAAAAAAGAACAATTTAAAATAAAAATTAAAAGGAAGCACTTACTAAACAATAATAATAATAATATTAATATTTAAAAATATTATTTTATTTGTTTTCCTGCATGTCATGTAGCCATTAACCAATATCAGAAAACTATGAACCTGCAGATGTGGTTAAATTATTGAAATACTAACTTAAAATCTCAGTACTTCAAGTAAATATTTTAGGTCAAAGGGGTTAGGCTGACAAAAAAGTTTGGGAATCCCTGATGGCAGGTTTCAAAAATCAGAAGTGATGTTTGCAATGGCCATGAGACAGCCATTGCAAAACATCATGAGATCTTGAATCAATAAATACAGTGTACGAGGTGTGTTGTAGTCTTTATAAATCTGGCTCTGTGATCATTCTTTCTAAAGATAGAACAAGTTGGAGGGAGAAGTTGAGAAAAAGCAGAGGTGATAAAGAGAAACACCAAGAGGGCAAGACCTGCAAGCCTCTCTCTCTCGCTCTCTCGTCTGTCGTTTCTGGAGCGGAACAAAGCAGGCAAGCGTTCATCAAATTCCCTAGATTAGAGCACTTTAGGATATTCAGTCTGGGCGCCTTCAAGTGTGTGTGTGCATGCATGTCTGTGCATGTGTATTTCTATTCATACTTGATTGAAACTAAGTCCAATTCACCCACAGTTACCCACAGTTCCACTAATCCACCAAGTACCTCCAGGACAGGGCACTCCGTTAACAAGAGTTTTTAATAACAGCAAGTATATGGACAAAAAAATAGCCTTTACATCAAGCTGAAAATCAAAGCGAGAAACGAGAAAACGTTACTGTGCTCCGCTGCTCTAGTTTCTGTAATTACAGGTTTCTAGCCGTAATTATCACAAAGCCCTTTGGACTAATGAAAGTGTTTCTGCATCATTAAAGGACTGACGGGTATATATTGCTGTGACTACACCCTTTGACCTAATATATATGGCTGGTGATGAGTTCAGGCCCTACAGAAGCTAAGGATCTGCTGTAACGGCCAAATGTGTTCTTTGAATTTGTATGGCTATACCATCAGCACACTTATTTAAGCAAGGCATGCAAAATATATCAAAATTTAAAATAAAAAAGGGGAAAACCATTAACTATTCAACTGCACAAATTGACTTGATTAGTCTGTTGTTAGTGACCCATACCTAATATCAAGTATCAAATTAATAGTGCACTCCAGTGCTGTTATCTAAGGCTCTCATGGCTTCAATCTACAGCAACTTTCTGAAGTAACATAGAATTACTTAACTGGATTTTAAACAAGCTAAAGAGCCAGACAGTCTGTCTGGAAGTTAACTTGGTTCACTTTGCTGAATCCTCTGCTCTTGAATTAGACTGTGTACAAAAGGGAAGGCTATTTCCAGCCAGATCAGAGCACTTTTACATAAGGATCACTGAGTGACCAACAGAAAAGGCCAGATCTGAAGACATCCTGCTTTGACGCATGTTGAGATCAATAAGTCTCTCTCCGTTTACAAATGAGGAACATTTAAAATGGTTTGTGGTTCACTTTTCGAGAACAGAACAGCATCATAAACATAGATCATTTACTGTACAACACACAAGATGATTTTCACTTAACAAGTTGCTAACTCTTAGACTTACAGTGTGGATGGTGAGGAAAATTACTACTCAATCAGAATTAGTGTGTATACTCAACTCTCCCTCTCTGTAATTATGTTCTGTGATTAGCGGGTGTGTAAATGCAGTTATGTAAACGGTAGAATGTTGAATTAGATGTTGAGCAAATTAAGACAATGGCTGCATCCAAATTCACACTTATACTAAGTACGAAAATTACTGGATACTTTTGAAAATGGGACGTTTATACTACATTAACATCTTTAAATAATTGATGTGCATAGTTTTAGCTTCTAGCTAAATTAATTCCCTTAAAATTAATTACCTTAAAATTCGGTATTTAAAGGCAGGGTAGGTGATTTGTTCCAGAAATTTTTTTTTTGCTGCTGATTGAAAGTTTCTTCACATCCTGATAGCAATCACTAAGTTAACGCGGGTGCACACTGTACGATTATGGCCACGATTTGGTCGCATGAGACAAATTTTGACAATCCTAAAAGATTACTCTGATACTAGGCTAAAATCTGAATTCTTTGATCGCTAGTTTGACATGTTCATCGACAGCCGATTAATGACCGTTGCAATCAAATGTTACCTCAGACGAAATTCTGGCAGTGTCAGAAGATTTGGCGCACAGATTTCTTCGACGACCGTCAAATTGACTTGTTTTGCAAGACAAGCCGTGATCAAAATAAACGCAAGAGACAGTCCTTGCATTTCAGTCCTGCGTGTAATGCAGCTCACAGTCACCGAACGTGTATGTGTTGACGATGTAAAACTCCGGACAAGTTTTCATGCGTGCGTCAGTTTTTAACACGTCTTGACTGTCGTACAGTCTTAAGCCCGGGATACACTCCACGATTTTAGCAATCCTATAAGATCATTACTTTATCACACTGTGCGACATGGATCTATTAAACTTGGGTGCGACATGCATGTAGACTGTACGATGATGACACGTGTTGACTCGTAGGCTACGATGCAAGTTTCTATAGAAGAATAAAACGTCATCAGCATGCGCTAGTGGTAGACAAAAAGACCATTATGAATCACACTTTGGCAGTTGTAGTTTTTATGTGTGCTGAAAAAAAAAAGAAGGAGGGAAAAAAGCGCGAGGTAAGCAGTTTTAGCATTGATTTCATGTCGCATTTACATTGGCTGGTCGGTAGATGTAGGTCGTAGTAGCAGCAAACACACTGTGTGTTGATCACACTGTCAGAAAATGATCGTAGGCTATCTTTGGTCGCAAGACCGGGAAAACAGCCGTCTTTGAACCTCTCTCACTGTACGACATAGGACCACCGATTAGGACCACGGAAATCACCACGATTGTTTCACGATGGCAATCTTTCGTCTGGGACAGCCAAAAATTGTGCAGTGTATCCCGGGCTTTAAACACATGCGCTTCAATGGCAACACTATCAACGCCAAAATGAATCTGCAGCAGTCAAGTGATACAGGTCAGCGCTCTTTAAGGTTTTATGTTCATTATTATTGTAATGTTATGTGCTTTGAGACACGAGGTAGTTTAATGCCGTCTCTTGTGACTAGACTTGTGCCGATATTTGGTAATGCGATATATCGCGATAATGAATATGCACGATATTATCGTGGGCATTTCAAAATACTGTAAATAATTTATTACCAATTATTTATTTTTTTTATAATGCAATTAAGAATACTTTCCCCATCAATCGTATAAAATGCACAACGCCGCTGTATTCTGCGTCAAAGGGACACGCGCTTGTTTTTCAGATGTAAACAAGGCAAGCCCAATGTGCAGGAGAAGCACATGGCGGAATGAGTGAAGGAGACGCGCTGAATGAAAGTGCACGTTCACTCTCTGACAGCAGAGGGCGCTGATGGAACAGCAGAATGCAGCGGTTACCACGGAAACCACGCAAACAAAGCAACTTTTTGTGAAGTTTATAAACTGCTTCAAACAGCCATTCATTTTTTTGTAATCTCAGTGTTGTTCATCACAGCACCAAATACTTAAAAGTCTATTTATTTTCAAACAAACATTTTCATATTTTAATCTGAACTACAACATGCGCTAATGATGATAAATGTTCTGATTATTTGTTATTGTTCAGTAAAACTTTGAAACATACGGCTTCATTAGTTAACATGTTAATTCATTATTACCAAACTGACAATAAAAATACTTATAATGTATTAATTATTCTTAGTTAATGTTAATAACATTACTAAAATCAAAAGAACTTGGAATGGACCTGAGATAAAACTAACAATGATCAGTTGTGTTTCTTAACTAACATAACAAAAAATAATACTTTCTGTAACAAATGTAGCTATTGCTCAATCTTAGTGAATGCATTAAATAATTAGACCTTATTGTAAAGTGTCACCTGTTTTTCTTTATAGCCTAATTCTTTTGCATTTTAATCTGTTTGAGAATTTCACTTTATATATTTTTTGTGTATTGTATTATTGTATTTAAACATTCAGAGTTATTTTTGTTATTACAAAAAGAGTTCTTAAACCTGTTAAACTATGGCAAAACTTTTTTTGCAACTTATTTCAATATCGCGATAATACCGCCTACCGTGATAAAAGCTTCAGCAATTAATCGCAACATGAAAATTTGATACCGTCACATGCCTACTTGTGACACTTTTCTTTGCTCCCCGCTGTACGCGTTCATGTGTTTTGGAGGAGGTGTGGCTTTGGAGATGCTCTGAAGGGAGGATGGGATCTTATGCTTTCAAAGCTAGCTCACTATTGCTAGCCTCTGAAAATTGCCTACCCTACCTTTAACTTTTTTTAAAAACTGACAAATTCAGCCTCATGTTTCTTGTCACTTTGTTACTGACTGAAAAGTCTAAAAATAACAGTAAGTAAACTGCTTCTTATCTTTAGGATGTACAGTATTGTGAACTGGGACAAGGTGCATGATATGATTATCCAGGAAGTGCATTTGATGTTACTCTGTATCTGTCAAAGGTATAAACTGAAATTAATAAAAATTAATCAATCAAAATCAAATTAATCAACCTAAAACAACCAACAAATCAAGTATATTTGCAAAAGTAAATTCATGTCAAAACATGACAAATCATGAGATATAATTCATTAAAATTTGAAAACATAAGGTTTGGCTCGATCTCATGATCTCCAAATACCTGCAGGTAATATGTGGCAATATTATTGAATGATTCATCTTCATTTCAAATTATACGGATCCTGAGAAAACTGTGTGTTTACTTATAGGGAGTGTATTACAGTTCAAAAGTCAAAAGATTTTTTTTAATGTTCTGGCATTGGTTCTGTAATGTTTTTTCACATGAAGATTTAATTAATAATAATGTACTCCTGTGATGGTGAAGCTGAATTTTCAGCATCATTACTCCAGTCTTCAGTGTCACATGATCCTTCAGAAATCAATCTAATATGCTGATTTGGTGCTCAAGAAAAAAGTAATATTATTATTGTTCCGTTGTGCTGCTGAACATTTTTGCAGAAACTGTAAAACAATTCTACTTGAACAATTTAATGTATCCTATCCTAATGTAAAATCTTACTGATCTTACTGACCCCAAACTTTTGAACGATATAGTGTTTTTTTTTCTTTGCAAATCTTTAACAGACATGCAAAACTGCCTTTTTAAACATGTATTCTGACTGTGACATATAGGACATGCCTAAACCTGTCCTTTCCCCTATACACAAAAACACACACGCATGCAAAAACACACAGCGCACACACACTTTCACACAGGTGCGATTGGGGGGAGGGGTGTGTGCTTGACAGCAGCTAGCAGGTGAGGAACTGAAGTATTCAAATAAGGTTTGAGAGTGAGGAAGGAAGGAGATAAGAGAACTCAACACAAAGTAAATATAGAGCCAATATACAGAGCGGCTCAACATCCTTACACTGTTCATCACTGCGCGGCACGTGCACACACAAAAGGACTGCTCCAAAGCTGAGGTCACGAGACTGCTGTGACCTTTACTGCCTTCTTAAAACATCAGAGAAACACAACATACGCACACACTTCCTGCAGTTTCGCCTGTCACTGGCATCTCCTTCGGTCATGACTCACGGCTCGGCAGTCTCCATTATGCGCCATCAACCCGATAATCCCACTACAATTATGCCTCTCCTTCTAAGCCTGTCAGAAGATCCTCCATCCTCTTTTTCTTTCACTTATTTGCCTTTCCCATATTGTACGCATAAGAGAAATTCGCCGATTCATTCCAAAGTGAACGAACTGGTAGCAAACATGAGTTGTGGACCTACTCTGTTACCATGTTAACCAAGTCACAATGAGTGTTCAGATGTACACACTTGACTCATTCATTTAAACCTAAAGTCCAAGTAAAACATTTATTTTGCAATTTCATGTGTGACATCACGTGTTAAAAAGTGCAGTTGTATGCAGCAAAGTGCAACACACTGTGTGAGTGTTAATGAGAGGAAGGAGGAAAAACACTCAACGCCATCCTTGTGTTCCTGGCCAAAGCCACAGCTGTCCCTCTCTATACCTCCCTCCCTCCAACTCTTTCACAGACCGTCTGTTAGTCTCCATCAATGATTGTCTGTTTACTTCTCCCTTGATTTTTGCATCCTCTTTTTTGAACTTCATTTAACACTGCCATTAGTTCTTGATTTCAAAAGGACTCCACATCAAGAGATGATGTCTCATCACAGTTTATCACAGTGACTCATTAGTCCATCATTCCCTGACAACATACACTTGCTGAGCTTGAAAAATTATTTGAGCCCTCATGCTTTACCCAGTCAGTATTTTTGTTTTCTCCTCCCTTTTATTATCCGCAGCAATTTTCCTTTATGCCAAGCCACATCTGTAACATTGTTACTAAAGCGTTTGTCTAGTCTTTTTTTAAATACTACACACTCCATATCCAGGGAAACCAAACACTTGCTGTGCAGAAAGTGAGATTATAATGACTTGATTGCTTCTCTCTATGGCAGTATGCCACGCCGGCTCCTTCCACAGCAAAATTGGTATCTGGCTTCTGACAATTTAAGTAGTTTTAAATGAAAAGGATTAAGACTCTCAAGGGACCGCCACGTCACGCATAATTGTTTACTAAAAAGCTAGGAAAGTTGGCAAAGCGGATTTAACATGCTGACATGGGTTTGGATAACGTGAGGAAGCAAACGGGTATGCTTGTTTCTGGCTGTGTGGTTATAGATTGGGGGAGGGTACAAGAGACATGAGGAATATGCCAAACCACGTGTTCATCTCTTTTGTTAAAATGCTGGAGGTTCCCTCCCAAGACAGGTTTATGGCCAGTCTCAACACTCATTTTTGACTTCATATAATTGAAGACTTTATGTAAAAGAAGCCTTTACAACAAGTAGACCTATTAAAATGTATCTTTACAGTATATTTGTCCTCTTACTTACACTGAAGAAGGACCACTTGGCCAACAAAAACGTTTGTCTGTCTCAGAAGGTCATGGAAGCTGAGGGGTCATCAAATTAGAAAAACTGAACAAAAAAAATTGCAAAAAACTGTAGCTCTTTTCAGAGAGCTATAGGTAGGCTACCTTTAGAATTGTTCCTCAGTTAAATTGTACCTGTTTAACAACAATTATTTAATTTTTGAGAAATTATATTTTGCTAGTACACTCTAAAAAATGCTGGGTTAAAAACAACCCCCGTTGGATTGAAAATGGACAAACCCAGCGATTGGGTTGTTTTAACCCAGCGGCTGGGTTAAATGTTTGCCCAACCTGCTGGGTAGTTTTATTTAACCCAAATATTGTTTAAAAATTACTGTATTTCTTGCTTAAAATGAACCCAAAATATGTTGGAAATTAACATTTATTAATATGTTTAATAAACAAACATTTATTAATATTTTTTTTGAATAATATTTAAACAATAAACATTTATTAAATTGCTTATTAATAAATGCTCATCTTTTTGATTATTATTGTTGCCTCTAGTAATTATGAGTCTGATTTTTAATTTCCAACCTATTTTGGGTTCATTTTAAGCCAGACATATAGTAATTTGTAAACAATTGTTGGGTTAAATAAAACTACCCAGCAGGTTGGGCAAACATTTAACCCAACTGCTGGGTCAAAACAACCCAATCGCTGGGTTTGTCCATTTTCAACCCAACTTGGGTTGTTTTTAACCCAGCATTTTTTAGAGTGTAGCTACATCTCAGATAAAAAATAAAAAAAATCATTAATTATTTCGTAAAGTATATGGGAATTCTGAACTAATTAGAATCTCTATGGATGTACTAAGTTATCAAAGCATCATTTGACTTATGTTTTATGAATACTGCCTAAAGTACTGATTTACACGTAGTACCCATATTTTTGGAGGCATGGACACACTTCTCGACACCTACTGGTGTAACGATGTAACTTGCAGACGGGTCACTGAATGAATCATTTCAGTGAAAGAAATCAAATCCCTGTAATGAATCAAAATGAAGACAGTACCCACGAGACAATCTCATCGTAACTCACCTTTTCCAGACTTGTACGCTTTATAGTTTAAATCGCGCGCCACATAAAATTTAACTATTACTAGTTTCATCAGGTTAACCTCCTTAAAGAGATTTTCGAAAGCGACGCGCACGTGACGTCACCGCGCGTTACGGGATAACGCGCAGGTAGAAATACAGTTAACTAGTAACTAATGCGCTCTCCCCTTAGTGCTTAAAGTCTCTTGGAATAGAATGTGGGTCAACCGCAGATTGACTCTTAAACACATTGGCTCGTAATGATGTACGGTAGCTGCATAAGATAACTTGATCACTGCCGTTACAAAGCGCACTTAGTATGGGTGCAACAATACGTTCTTAACCTGTTGGTGACTTTATTATGGCTTTTGTTTAGTAGCTATATAAATTAACCAATATACAACCCCAACAAGAGATTAATAGTCTAGACTATCTTCCTTTTGTTTAGGAAAGCTTCCACAAAGAGTCTTACCTCACAGTCGTAGAGATCCGTTAGCTGGTCAATAATCCACTCTTCCAAATTAAGTCTCTTTCTCAGTTCTTTCCGGTCGTATTTTACTGTGACCCTTCCTTGCTTGCGGACCGGGGTCTCGGCTTCTTCGGTTGAACCGGTTGGCGTCTGGAAGTAAACGCGAGCTGGTTGGCTCGATTCTGGACTTGTTACCGCCGCCATAGTCCGCAAATATATGCTGTGAATAACCGGCTGGTAAAGTAGATAGGGGTTTCTTCCCCGTGGTCGTTGAGCAGTGTGATTTATAAGGCCACTAATAGAGCTATTATTTATTCCTTCTCGCAGAACTCAATGACATTTAGCAACTACTTGATAATATTTCTAAAGGAATGTAAAGTAACTATATTTGACTGTTTGTTTCGCTTGGTCTTGTTGTCACAAACTATCAAGCCGCTAAACACTTACAGGACTGCAAACCGAGTGTCTCCTTTTGCTGCTTTAGAAAGTAAGCCACAAACGCTCAAATCACTTCAAACTCCAGCGTATTCCTCGTGGCCTACTGTTTTCCTTCAAATAAAAAATGGAAGCCGTTTACAATGATTTATCCGTGCATTTAAAGAGAAACAGCAGCGTTTCTTTCTCTTATTCAAAGCTATTAAAACGCAAACAAACAATGTAGTGTCTGTGTCCCCCTTCTTTTTTGTCCTTCCTTTTCCCCTCCTCTCTTTTCCTACTCTGCTTCCCTCACCCGAGTGATGTGTGTGTAACCCCCTCTGAGCCACGGCTGTCCTTTCTCTCTCTCCCTCCCTCTCTGTCAGCCTCGCTCTTCCTGTCTACTGCTGACTAATAAGTTCACCAACCCTCACTTCAGGCTAAATACAACCAGATAATCCTGTTATTTCAAGTTAGTTGCTATAATAAGTGAGGAATGAAAAACAAAAGGTTTCTCTGATGGTGGCATCTACATGTGAGACACTTTTGAACTCTGTTAAGATTTTGTCTGTTTGATTTCAGTAACTTTTATTATTTTATAGGCCCAGATAAAGAAATTAAAGTGTATAAAAGGGAACAATAATATTTTTCCTTCACCCACCAGGCCTGTTACTGCAGGATCTAGCTAACTAGCCAAACCAGAACCTTTTATTTCCTGAGTTAAAGTCACCATGAAATCAAAACTGACAACTCTTTATTTTTAATTGGAATATTGCAGAATTTATTATAAGTGATTTTAAATTTATCATTATTTTTTCAAATTCATGTCATAATCTTTAATAGAGTACCTCTGGGATGATGTGTTTTTGTAGGCAAAACCCGGAAGCGAGTTAGCATTTTAGGACTTCCGGTTCCATCGCCGTAAAGTCAATGGGTTTTTTGAATGGGTTTTTGCTAAATCGCCCGAAATAAGGTCTGTGGTTAACAAAGCCTCTAAATATTTTCACGTTTTGATCTATTACATAAAACACACCAGTTATAACCCGCTTGTGATTTTTTAAACCTTTATTGTGGCGTGGACTTTAGGCGTCATCATGACAAACAGGACATTTGGACAGAATTTCTCATGAAAAAGTGGATAAGTATTCATAACAGCACAGATCATAATCAGCGAGCATGTTTTTAAATAAAGTTGATTTTTAAATAAAGTTTGAGGAAGCTTGGTGGTGGTGACGTTGATGGTGTGCTGCAGTCCGTTTATAGCCTACTGTTAGCTTTTTATATCTGACGACTTTATTTAGGCTTCAAAATGTATAAATGTTGTGTTAACTTGTAAAGATTATCTTGATAGACAAAACGTGTAAGTGTCACAACCCTTTGTTAAACACAGAGCTTATTTTTTGCGATTTTCCAAAAGTCTATGGGAAAAATGCATAGGCTTTCGATCGAGGGAACCCGTGCGCCGCTAACTTCCGGGTTGGCCTACAAAAATACATCATCCCTGAGGTACTCTATTAAAGTAACTTACCCTCCCCTGATCCAATCAATAGAGCGCAACAGAGCCCGCCCACTTTTGAAGCGGCGTTGGTTGTGTAAGTATATTTTCCAAATCATTTCTCCCACAAGGATTTCAAAAAAGTCTAAGTTAAAGCATTATAAGCCATTAACCAAGCCAAGTGGTGAATCATAACATTACAAATTTTCGTTTGAAGCAAAAAAGTATATAAAAATCGGTCAAAAATACAAAGGTACAACTACAAGACTGTGTATTTAACAGCTTTAGTGAGGGAAAGAACTACAATCCCATGAAGCATTGCAAACAGCACCACTTCAAACAGCATGTTATACCATACGATATATGTGTGTCTGTGTGTGTAAACAATATATTTGAAGTTTTTTTGCAAAATATAATCTTTAAATATTTTGAAAGTGTAGGGAGATCGACTCGATTACATAATTCGCAGTGCTTCATGGGAGTGGGCGGGGCTAAAGAGATCTTTTGGCGCATTTTGCTGTTTGGTGTGCATTATTTTCTTATAATTAAACGGCCCAATTATTCCTTAAGTACAGCTGACAGAAAGACAGTATGCCAGTAGACATTTTAGATTCAGCCGCAACTTACTGACTTTAAAAATGATCAAAACAAAACAAACAAACAATTAAGAAGTGGAATGTTGTTGTTAGAATGCTGTAGGCTGATTGTAGAGGCCACAGCACATTCCTACGTCTAACTATGATGTTTTACAAGTGGCATGAAGACAATGAATTATTCAAAATGCTGTGTCTGGATCTTACAGTCCAGTAAACCCACTGCATGCTGTGACACAGTTTTTCTCATATATGCATCCGTAAACTCAGGCATATGTACAGATATTTGAATATGTACGACATTATTGGTGACTATTGATTTTCTATGTACGCTAGCATCATGTGCTAATAAATCTAGAGTAGATTTGTACAGTATTGCAGTCTTGCAACCCTCTTATGGTCTCGAAGTAGCATTTTATGATCCCTAGGTGTGCGAGGGTAAAGCTGCATGTGCTGCATTTGTGACTCTTGTGTGAACTTGTAATAATCTCTTAAGAATGGCTAATACTAACTGATATACTCAGCTAAAAAAACACAATAAATCATGTCAGATTTGCCTCATGAAATAAAACACGTCATTTTACTCACATGTTGTGGTGTGTTGCGTACAATGAATAGTTTTATTATAAAAGATAAAATTATTGTTTGAGCTTAGACAAAAAGGAAGGAGGTGAAATTACTCAAAATAAGCCTTTTCTTTTGTCTTCCTCAATTTCTGCAACCCCTCACCCACGGGCAAAATCTCAGCGCGAGAGTTTAGGCACATGCAGTCCCGAGGAATCAAAAAACGCAGCAGTAGACTGCCATCAGGAGTCTGAATTCATCTGACTCAGACCTGTGCAGATTTACAGAACATATTCTCAAAATATTATTCATGAAAATAAACAATGAAGTTTGCTGCATCTGTTCTTGTCAAACCCCTCCTTAATAGCATTTCTCTGAAATCACACATGATTCACTGCCTTCATGACTGACCCAGGATAAAATGACAACCTTAAAATATATTCTGACCAATTCGTATCAAATTACACAACCAGCACAGAGAAAGACAGTACACACATATACTGGCATTAATCTCAGTTGTGCTGCTGCTGCCACCTGGCTGAAGTGAAAGATGGCATCACAACAAACAACAGATAGAGAAAAATGAATTGGCAGCAGAGTGTTTGGCAAACTGAAAATGACCCATATTAGGGGTATAACAACAGTGAGCCAGTGAAATAAGGATCTGGGAAGGAATAGAGCGACGAGGATGCCTGCAGTGGGTGGGGAGAGGAAACAAAAGCGCCATTTTGATGAGAGATTAGTTTGATTAGACCACAGCTGTGGC
The DNA here is from genome assembly GCA_003731715.1 of Anabarilius grahami. Lineage (NCBI taxonomy): Eukaryota > Metazoa > Chordata > Actinopteri > Cypriniformes > Xenocyprididae > Anabarilius > Anabarilius grahami. Next base: position 1,350,934 of record RJVU01035178.1, read on the forward strand.
CATTGAGAGAAACTGAAGGAATGATGAGGAAACCGATGCATTAATAACACAGCTGTTGTGTTAAGCATTTGTGTAAAATTCAGGCTCTGGTTTTCAACCTTTTTGTCTTCAAGGCCTCCATTGTCCACAACAATATTTAAAGTCCGACATTTTCAGTGGTAGCCTATGGTTTACTGAACAAGATATTTAAAAAATACTAATAATAAATCCGACAATTTTAATATTAAATTTTTAATTAGGCAACATATAACCACGTATAAAGAAAAAAAACGTGTAGTATATATCGGTTTTTTTCGGTTTATTTTAATGCTTGTTTTGTCATTTTAATTAATCTCGAGATCCCCTTGGAAGTTTGCTGAGGCCCCCTAGTGGACTCCAGCACCGTGGCTTAGAACCAATGCTCTAGAAAAGGCAATTGAAAACTGATTTCTGACCATTTTGAATCACATTTGTTGGCACTTTAATAAAAAATATCATATCAATTGCGTGCTATAATATTATAACATGTAACTACTGTGTTTGGAACTATGCACTGGTATTACCGTTCCAGAGTTATGATGTATAGCCTACCACTAGATGGCAACAGTGAACTGTTTGACTTGGAAGACCTTGAGTCAGTCTTGCCTGAGGTTTAACAAAGAAGCTTTTGAGGAGGTTTCAGAGCATTTGGCACACATTTCTGCTATCTAAAAAGTAATGTGATCAGCCTTTGCTGCTACTGTAGACTCTGTCAGGGATTTCTCATTAGGTAAAACAGGGAGAAAGATACACTGAGCAAAGAACAGAGGAGGAACTTTGTAGAAAGTTCAGATGACATCTTTAAATGGCATATTTTTTAATCAAATATGTTCTGGATAAGGCTGTGTGTGTATGTTAACTTGTGTCTCTGGGCTAAAATACAATGTGTCTTTGTGAGTGCTTGGCTTTCGGTCAGAAATAGTCTGTGATTAGAGCGACTGGACCACTGCAGTTATCGAAGTTGCAGTTATCTCTCCTCTCATGACCTTATATTCTCATCATTCTCTCTCTCTCTCTTTCTCTGCAGTGGTTATTATTCTTCATCAAAATTTCTGTTCCAGCTTTACCAAAGCGACATGCCCTCTTGAGTCCACAAATCTCATTCTTCACAGCCGGGGTTGTACGACACATTCAGAGCACAGAATGAGAGGCCCAGCTGGGCTTGACATTGAAAATATGTGTCTGTGTGTGGGGGGAGTGAGTATCCCAAAAAGTAATAAAAGTTGAGAAAATGTTTAAGGTGCACCTTTGAAGGGTCACTTTTTGACTGTCTTTCTGCTTTCTGACTCTTCCAGGAGAATTACTGTATATTTTCATCTGGGAAGAGGACACCTGTTCGGGAATGAGGAAGAGAAAGGGGGGCAGTATTAATGGGCACTGACAAGCTGGAACCTTCCAGCACTGTATGCAGCAAAAAAGTAACAGGGAAAGCCTATACCTGAAGGCTGTGTCTCAAACATCCATGGTTTCACCGGACTTTGTATTATCAAAACATGTTAACTCTACTGTGACGCAGTTTGTTTAAGCTAATTCAGTGTACAAGAGATTTGATCAAACTGGTGGTATGAACAAAATTGAAGCAGTATCACATAAGCAAATATCCTTGTGTGGAATATAATTATTTTATTTATATATAGGCCAACATGTAGACCCTTTTATTTGGCTTTATTAATACAGTTCTATCAACACTTACGGCGAGTTATTTTAAAATAGGCAGTTATTTTCCGCCAATAAAAATTGTCCCTAAGAAGCCAAGTTGGGTGCTGATGTTCGGTTGGGTGCAAGTTCGGGTGCTGTTACGTGAAATATCAACATGCTGATAAATCCAATTAGAGGACTGAAAGTAGGCTAAATATCCTAATTTATAACTGTGCAAATTAGGATTACTTGGAGAGAGAGAGAGCGAGAGGTTGTTCTATATATTTAATTTAGAAAAGAAAGATAAATTAAGCAGATAACATACAAATGAGGGCTGGAGTTAATATGCATGTTAATGGATTTTGTTTGTGTTTATTTAGGGCTGTCAAAATTAACACATTGAACCAGCCTGACTGGGTCAGTAGAAAAAAAACTTAGGCTGCGTTAGAAATCGCATACTGATAGGCCAGAACTTATTTTGAATAAGTAATTACTAGTATGAATGTGTGTAGTTTGAATGTAATCCGGATTTACTACATTCGCCATGTTGTCATTATCATGTGACCTACCAGCATCAGTTGTGTTGCTTCACTGCCATTCACAAATCTTCTTCCGCGGCCTCATGGGATAGTAAAAAGTCCACACTTAAGAATCTCACCAGAAGTAGTAGGTCATCTACCTTTTGCCTACTCTTTTATGAGTATTGTGAATTCGGACATACTTCTTTTATCACATAATGTTTTTCGCCTAGTAGGGAAATATGCGATTTCGGATATACCGTTGAGCCCTAATATATATAAAGGCACAGTTAAGTGTGACATTTACCCCCGGTTTCACAGACAAGGCTTAAGCTGGTCCTGGACTAAAATGCATGTTTGAGCTGTTTTAACTGAAAGCAACTTGTACTGACATATCTTAAAATATGTCAGTGTCATTTCTTTGTCTCAAGATCCACAACAGTAATGTTTTGATCTAGTGTACTTTTCTAAAAGCTACTTAAATATCCTAATTAAACTAAGGCTTAATCCTGGCTTAGGCTAAGCCCTGTCTGTGAAACAGCCTATTACAACGGATTTATCTGATTGTTTTAAGTTCATTTAAATGTTTATTAAATTAAATCATTATTAAATGTTAAAATTTATAGCTGTAATGTTCAGTGGTTATAATTAATGTCTAAAATTGAGAGAAAAAAGTCAATTCGACACCAGTACCAGTAGCACTGGTCGCCATAGTGCTAGATGCCAATAAACAAATATTTAAAATGTCCCGTCTTTATGCTGTATCTATATTATTTTGGAGATTCAATGCGAAAGTATTAGGTTACAATATACAAATATATGAAAAACTTTAGGGTTATGTGCGATTAATCGTGATTAATTGCAGAAAAATGTGCGATTAATTCTTTTTTTTAAATCGATTGACAGCACTATTGTTTTTAATATGTACTCAAGTGCTTGGGCTCACAGCGAGATTCGTGTTTAACATTCTTTCTTGGAATGATGAAAAACATGCTTAAATAGAGGGGAAAAACTGTACCAGGGAAAAGTGAAAGTAATTATTCTTAATGTTAGATACATTATACCAGCAGCACATGCTTCTATAAAGACTGGAATGACAACGGAAAGACAGAAGAAAAGAAAAGAAAAACACTCCCTCGTCTGTTCTCTTTTTCTTCCTTCACTTCCTTACTCCCCCCGTCTCTCTCTCTCTCTCTCTCTCCTTCCCTGTCCTTCTCGCGCTCCCATTTAGTTCGGAGAAAACATGAAGGAAAAGAGGAGCAAATTCCAGCGTGGACCAAAGTCAAGTGAAAGTTTCTCCTGAGCGGGGATCTCATCATTACCAAGCGGATGGACGGACAGGAAGGAAAATATCAATTCAAGTCCTTGCCGTGATAAGAGCTTAGATGAATAAACAATCGCGAAAGTCATAAACTGTGCTCGCTCGTGAATGTGTGACAGTCGCGTCCGCGTGCGTTGAGCCAGCCGGACTCGAGGCTTTGGCTCGGGCTCTGGTTCTGAACACTGAAGGTCAGAGACTTCAAACCGAGAAGTAGAGGCGTCGCCACCCGTCGATTCAGCAGTCATGGCCGGGGCGAAACCGGGAGTACACGCGTTGCAGCTCAAACCGGTGTCTGTCCATGAGGTGCTCAAACGGGGGAGCAAGTTTATCAAGTGGGACGAGGTAAGAAGATCGCGTCCGTGCGCGTCTCTGTGATTTTATGTGGCGTGATTCCCGGCTTGTGTTACTTCACGTTGTTGAAGTAATTTACAGGAGTACATCTGACACCCAGGACAGATGTGGAGTTCAACGCTCTTTAAATCGAGTTCTTGTGTTCTGGGTCTCATGTTCATAACTCTCACTCAACTTGTTTATGTTTGATGATGTTTTTTCCTCATACCGAGTTGTTCTACTCGCAAATAGTTTTCTACCGAGAAATATGATAATGCTACATATGTAAGAGCAATGAAATTCATAAGTCGTGTCGCATATGGAGTTGAGTTTAACCCTTTAACTGCTTCTAGACATAATTATAGACCAGTTTAGTGTCAAATCAAAACACTGTGGATCAGGCCCATTTTCTGAGTCCATGTTTGTCATTAGAGTCAGGAAACATGTTTTGGGTCTTTTGAAACCTTTTCGAATTGAAGGAGGAAGTGAAGCCCAAAAGCATCCTGACAGTATTATGCTCATGTTAGGAAATTCTTTGGAATTGAGTAAGGGATATCAGGAGGAGATTTACGCGCTGGGGCTATCAGATTTCAGAAATACACAAAATATTAAACATACTACATTTTTTAAAACCTGAACCAAAAGGTACCTTCAGTCTGTCATTTGAAGGTAATGCAGATGAACAGCACATAGGTAAAGTTCATTTATAGTAGTTATATATAAAATAATTACATATATGAACTCAGTTCAGGTCTTGGAACCTTTATTAATGATACCATGAATTGATTTAGGTATGTTAGGCATACTTTGTAACAACAGACTTCTAAAATGTATGTAGATAGGTCATCCACCTACCACTGATAGAAATCAATGTAAGATGTCCCTGTTCTGAACACATCCCTTCTGCTCATATGAAGGCACTCAGAATAAATGTAATTTAATAATAAATTGGACTGAGATAAATGATATTTTCTCATGAAATAGAAATTCAATTTTGTTTTAGACATAATTGCATTTCTTCGTCATCCATCCTATTGTTGTTGACCTCTCCATAAAATGTCAATTGAGGGACAGTGGTGCTTTCATGAAAGGTCAAAATAAAATAAGTTGTTTTGGTATTTGAATGTTATTTAACTCAATGGAAACACAATTTGCACAATTTCCCCTTGAGTATTTCTCTTAAAGGGTTAATGCCAACATAAACCCATATGTTTACAAGCAATCTCCTCTAAATTCTTCTGCATAGTTGCTCTCCTGGCAACAAGGGCCTGTGTGTGTGTGTGTGTGTGGATCATGTTTCAAATCTCGCATTGGATAGCCATAACAGTTGTAATTATGTTGAAAGATTAGGGGGAGAAAATCTTTGCTTCTTTTCCATTATTTGATCAAATCACTGAGCGCCGCTTTAGCTGATCCCCACTGCTCTTAACTGGAGCTTAAAGAGCCAACACCTTTTGATAAGAGCAGCGTTGAGTAAGGAGAAAGTGGGCCTGTAGAACTTGATGCACTTCATGTCTTAAAAGTCATTAATAATTAACTTAAGCAGCCCATAAATGCTGAGTGGTTTGTGTTGAGTTCACTCTACATAGACATGCTCCAGGTGTGTGTGTGCGTGCATGAGAGAGAGAGAGGCTGTCGTAAACCTTCAATATTATAGAACTGTTCTTGTTGTTGTATGAGGAAAGTGGCATTTCATTTGGAGTGTGTGTGCATCCTTTGGCAGATAAGTCTGTGTCTTCAGAGGCATCCATAAATAAATAACTAGCTGTATTTAACTATAATGGGGTCTTATTATACCCTTAACTGAGGTCATAGCTATAGTTAAGGACATAATTGCCTATCTGTCATAAAGCCAGTTTAACCTTCTATTGTCTTCAGGCAATTTCTGACCCCTTTTTTGGTAAAGAGTGTTTGCTATTGGATCCAGACTTTGAGACTTTGTCAAGAATATCTCAACAAATCCAATTTTATTAATTTTTTATTATTCAAAATGGTTTGTTTTTGTAAAAACAACTATTTAACTATTTGACCCAGAAATAATTGACTTTATTTAAAGAATTAGCCCTTCACATATACGTAGTTTTCTCTATGAGGGTATAATCACCAGGGTAAAAGCCCCTTGGATGAAATTTTCACCTAAAATGCTACATGGTAACAGAAAAAGTACAGCACTAAATACCTAAACACCTGTTGTATAGTTTTGCACAAGTTGGGATAATGAATTTTTTGAGATGGGCGTGCAAAGTGGACCCATATTGACAGATCCATCACAATGGTGATTTGTTTGTTTTTATAGCTCTAAGATGTACAGTGCTCATTAAATAATAGCAGAATAATACAGACGTTATAATAAAATATGTGAGATTATGAAATTCCAAAATTGATTGAAACTAACCAGGTTGTGTCTCAAAGTTCTTTAACATGTTACTCAAATTGTTTTACTCTATCAATATAATATTTAATATAATAAATATAATATTTTTTTCTATCATAATACACTTTCATCAAGATAAAAACACATTTTCTTTGAGGGAGTCTTTAAACCCATCGTTCCGTAATCAAGAACACCTGAATTTTTCATGATTTTCAAAGATCGCAGATGAATTCTGTTGAGTTACATTTGGGAGAAAAAAAACAGTGTTATGTTTTAGCTCTATAAGATGAAAGGTGTAAGTCACACAGTGTTTCTTATGCATAATGCATTGTACATGATCTTTAAATAACATAGACATGGATAAAAGCTTTTAAGCTGTGCAAGCAAACTCAGAATGCATGGATATGTCATGCCAGGGCTTGAACTCCTAGTGATGGTATGGCGTTTTTGTTTTGTGATGTAACAGTTTGTTGTGTATTTGAGTCCCTTTTATGCCTTGTGGTTGTGCCACTGATGATGAGGACAATCACATAGTGCTTAATGTCAGACATCAATGAGAAAGAAGATGCTGCAACAGTGCCTCTCATCATCTCTGCCTCTCTACCACCCTCCTGTTCTGTTAATCTCTTCTTCTCTCTGAAAGAAACCGTAGTCAAACATTGTGGCTACTGATGTGATCTAATGATCTATAACACATTATCTAATTCTCAGAATGAACCGGTGTGAGTCAGACTGTAAGATGTAATGCTCTAGTGCACCTTTAAACATCCAATGGACCATTTCCCAACCCTCGACCTGTATGGGATTGGAAGCCGGCTTGGATAGGATCCTAATTGATAACGGAATGGACTGCGGCTAAACTTAATCCCCTCCATCAAGTCTGCTGCCTCTCTGGCTACATATACACTACAGATAAATAGAGTTGTAACTTCTCTTCTGAGTGGTCAATCTCACTTTGTACACAGAGTTTGGTTATTTAATTGTGACAAATTCACATTGTGTGGCATCTTACTGCCGAGGACTGCAGGTAGTAAAAACCAAATTTTCATTAAATCTGCATACTGTGTGCAGCACCCACATGAGCAACTAAACTGTAATTGAACATTGAACACTCACCCCCGGATCCACAGAAAAGGATTAAGCTTAGTCCTTAGTCTCTATTCATGCAAGTGCAGCTCCAATCTAATTGAATTGGCAAACAAACAAACAGTTTCAACATTCAACATGTTTCAACATTTCAACATGTTGAAATCTGACAACAATGGTGTCATAAATTGTACTTTTTAAAACTCATTATGCAAGAAACACAGTTTTTCAGGTTAGGTTACATTATAGCGTAGACCAGGGGAGTCAAACTCAGTTTCTGAAGGGCCACAGCCCTGCAGAGTTTAGCTTCAACGTTAATTTAGCACACCTGATCCAGCTAATCAAGTCTTTGCATGCTTATTTGAAAACTACTGCGCTGCGCCCAAAATCGAATATTTATCTGTGTTAAAAACAGTACGCCAACACAGTCTGAATGCAATGCAATGTTCGAATTTCCTTCATACTACCTATATTCATAGAACATACTTTTTTTAATGGTCGCAATTAAACTCTTTAGGACTGTGACCCCCCAGGGACTGAGTTTGATGCCCCTGGCATAAATAAACAGGTGCAGGCAGGGCAGGACTTGTATTCCTACAACTACCATATTTAACTACAGCCATATTTAGCATTACGATTTTAGTAGTCAGTACATTTTGGGGTCAGTACAGGGTTGCCAGGTCTGCACAACATAATCTGGCCAATTGCTAATCAAAACTAGCCCAATCACGGTAAAAATTGCTTCAACTCGCTGACTACAAAAACTACCCTTGGCAACAATGTAAAAGTAGCCCAAATGACTTAGCAACACTGGGTCAGTAGATTTTTTGGTAACACTTTCTATGAAGATTTATAGCCACATTTATACTTATTTATAAGTAAGTATTACTATTCTATAAATATATTTATAAAGACTCATTAAGATTTATACTGCATTATAAGAACAGTTATAGATACATTTATATTATTTTTATAATTACTTAGAAGCCATGCATTTGCTTTTTCAATGTGCCTGCTTATACACTGATTTATAAATGATCACAAAATATTTCCAGAGACACTTGTTTGCTGTATCAACTAGTTATTATGTCTTTAATGGCTAAAGTTTGCATTAGAGGTAATGAATGGTAATTTTGATTTGTTAAAATCTATATCTTCTCAGCCATTTGCATTGTATTGCTTATAGCAGTTTGGAATTATACTTTAAAAATATTCTTGCAGTGTTTTGCTAGTATGTAATATTAAAAAAAGATTTTAATGTTTGTTTAAATGATTTCCGTTTTTTTAATTTCATTTACAGGAATTGTTGTTTATTTAGTTACATTTAAAAGTAAGCTTAAAATGTAAAATAAGCACGTATTCGTAATTTCTTAATATTTAATTTAGGAAAATTGCAAAATTCCTATGTTTTCACTTTACTTAAAGCCAACAATGATGCATTTATAGAGATTAGTAACTATTATTACTCACAATAAGTATTTATAAGAACACAACACAGCTATTAATAACAATATATTCACTAATTTGACAAATAAATCTGAATAAAAAGTCATTTTAACTATAATATAACATTATAGCAATGCAAGCTGCATCTTAATAAATGCATTCATGGAACCATACGACGGGCTAATTAATACTTATAAATCAGTTTGAATAATGAATTATGAACATGCATTGAAAAGGAAAACGCCTGACTTATAAGTAATTATAAAAATAATATAAATGTAACTATAACTGTTCTTATAATGTGGTATAGGTCTTAATGAGTCTTTATAAATATTTTTTATAAAATAGTAATACTTGATTATAAATAAGTATAAATGGAGCTATAATTCCTTATAAGCATGATCTTCATAGAAAGTGTTAACAATTTGTTTAGTTTTTTTAAGGAAATTAATAGTTTTATTCAGCAAGGACACATTCAGTATGTTTAAAAGTTATAAAGACATTTATAATGTTACAAATGATTTTTGAACTTTATATTCATCAAACAATCCTGAAAAAGTTTCATGGTTTCTACAACCGTATTAAATCTGTTTTCAACACTGATACGAAATATTACTTGAGCAGTAAATCAGCATATTAGAATGATTTCTGAAGGATCATGTGACACTTAAGACTGGAGTAATGATGCTGAAAATTCAGCTTCGCAATCACAGGAATAAATTACATTTTAAAACATATTCAAGTTATTTTAAATTGTAAATATATTTCACAATATTACTGTGTTTTTGTGTGTGTGTGTGTACATGTTTTTGTGACATATCAGGACACAAATGTGTATAATGACATTGGTATGACATCGGTATTACAAGAAGAGGTGACTTATGAGGACATTACCCATGTCCCCACTTTTCAAAAGGCTTATAAATCATACAGAATGAGTTTTTGTGAGAAAGTAAAAGTGTGCACAGTTTCCTGTGATGGTTAGGTTTAGGGGTAGGGGTAGTGTAGGGCCATAGAATATACAGTTTGTACAGTATAAAAACCATTACGCCTATGGAATGTCCCCACAATTCCCAAAAACGAACGTGTGTGTGTGTGTGTGTGTGTGTGTGCAGCCATGGAGAGCATAATAGACCAATCTTTTGAACAGTAGAATGTACCAATGAACCATCATTCTTTTAAACAGTCTCTGTTTAAATGCATTGTTCACTCCCTAAATATTGCTGTGTGTATGTGGCAAGTGAGTAATTTTTGTAATTTTAAGATGGATAATTAAGTCCTTGGTTGTAGTACAGTGAAGACCGTATTGTAGGACTGATGCCCCTGAGCACATCAGCTCGCTGTGAGCTTTGACTTGCAAATTTGTCAGGTGACTCTTGACAGGTGTCTGGGGTGAAAGTAAGCACTGAGGGTCGTAGTTATGGAAAGCCGTGAAGAGTTAGATACAGTCATGCAGAATTTGTCATTGTATGATATATGTATATCTGTGTGTGTGTGCGTGTGAGTGTGAGAGAGAAATACAGATGTAGCGGTCTTGCGTAACTCTTTTTTTAACCAGGAATATAAATGTTGTCCAAACCCAGTAAGGATGGTTTGTGATGAACATACCCTCTGTCTAAACAAAACAATCTGACAGAGGATTCACAGGGACTGTATTATTCATCCTTTTCTCTCTGAGGGATTTCCAAAGGAAGTATTTAGGGTTTGTGATTAACTGTGTGAACTGCAAGAAACTGTGGTAGTATTTCTCTCAATGGAGCAGAAAAACAGCAGCAACTTGGACACACAGGGTGACTGAATAAAAGTTTGGCTGGTGTAAGAGAATAATTCTGAGAGGGAAGGAGGGAGGGGGAACTGTGCGTGAGCGGAGAGAAGTTTCACACACGGAGGCCAAACAAGGAGATAACATGGAGGAAAATATTGAGAAGTGACGCCTGGCACTCTGAGGCGCAGAAAAATGAGAGACCATGTAGGCAGAGAGAAGAAAATCACAGGAAACCCCAAAAGACTGAACATCTGACATCTAGATTCACTAGATTCTACTTCTGTTCCTGATGGCAAACTTGCTGTCTCCTCACTTATCAGTCTCTTTCCACTTTCGTTTTTGCTTCCCCTTTCTCATTCCTCATCATGTACTAATGCTAAATGCTTTATTTATTAGTCGCACATCACATGCGTGTTTGTATGTCGTGTGGTAAATCTGGAAATGTCACAGTCTTAAGGCCACTAGTAGTGTGTCTCAAGGTAAATATTATTGTTTTGACTATACTGAGTGTGACAAAATCTGTGTGTGTTTAAGAGACTTTATTTGACTTTGAGGAAGCAGGGAGCTGTGCATGTTTAGTCATGTCTGGTGCGCATGTGTACACAAGAGCTTGGCACATCCTGTGAAGGGAATTGCTCCACATATTATAATATTAATGTTGTTTACATTTTGTTGGTTCCTTAAATATCCTAATTGAGGCAGTGTGTGTTTGTGTATATAGACTCATGATCATGCTCAGAAAGAATCTGATTTGTTTCACATTTTCTGCACTGATCTTTTTGATTCTATGGGATGAATTTGAACGTGTTAAAAGATGATTGGTTTACATTTCATAGATAAATGAATAATTTGACAAAAAAAAAAAAAAACAGGTTGCAGAGAATGTGCACAATTTTGTGTTCCATTTTTCGGCTCCTTTTACTTGGGTCAGTAAGCAACCAACCAGAACATCATAGCAACCACCTAGCAACATGCTGAAGTCACACAGAACATGTTAGAAACTGCATAGCAATTAGCAAAGCCCTGGAAACCAACCATACCACCCTAGCATCATACTCCTTCTACACTTAGAATAGTCTAGTATGCTTACAAGTGTACTGTAACACTTACTGGAGAGTACTAGACTATGCATACTAGACTATACTCTCACAATTGTGAGCGCCACTCATGTTTTCTTCGGAAATTAAAAAAAGAAAAAATGTTTCTTGTGGTTTCACATTTTTCCCTCCTTCATATCCTCCGTATGTTTTTCATTTTGTTTTTTGTTGTCCTCCCACTAACTGATCACATTTTTCTCCCCTTCTTATTTCTTCATTCCTCAGACGTCTGTCCAGTGTTTGTCACACGAAAGCCCACACACTGTTTAGAACACATGTGCGTGCACACCAGAAATGTGGAGGCAATGATTTCTCTCTGAGTATGGCTTTTTAGTCCAAATAAAACTCTAAATTGTGTGCTATTTCCATTTGATTATTACACTGTTTCCAGAGTATATGGGACAGCATTTTCACGATACTATCAACAAAGAACTAATATTGTAATATTTTAGTACTGTATGTGTTTATTAACATATACCATGGTCTGTCTGAATACTCAATTCTGATTGGCTGGAAGGTGTGCAATACACTTGAGAACCAATGAGGTTTGTACTCGCGTGTCAAGCAAGCTTCAGTTTATCATATTTGATGTTGTGTGTTGATCTGTCTTTATATGTGAATGACAGCCTTCAAATCCTCAATAAACGGTGCAAATGTAAAGATGGTCGCACTTAGCTGAATGTTCATTAGAAGTGACTCGCTCGCAGATCATTACGTGATCAAGTTTGTTGTGATGATATCATAGTGGGTGAGTATCTGTTGCAACCGTAATAGGTAATCAGCCAATCACAGCTGCATGTAGGCCCACCTCATATTCATGGTGCACCTTTGGACATTATTGAGAATGCATTGATCTCAAGGGAGGAAAAAGATGCACTGTTTCTGTCTGAAACTTGAGTGTTACTTTAGGACAGTATTGCTGTAGAAGAACATGTTTTGATCTTGTATTGATTAAGTATTGTATCTGTATTGTTGATTATTTCTCATCAGAAATTTGTTGTGTAGGCACTGCCTCCCTTCTCAGGGAAAAACGCCCTTGGTGCACACAGATGCACACACAATGCAAGAGGTTGATGTGGTTTGCAACATGCAAAACTTGACCGACCTCATACCAGCATGTTGTTTTGGTTTGCTGCCAGAAAAAAATTCAGCGATTTGAGACGATACAGGAAACAAGTATAGCAACAAAGCACAGAAACAAGAAAATGCATCATCCTGGAGCTTTGCATCCAGTAGCTTTTCGTTTGCACGTGCTGATTATTCAGGATAAGAGCTGTCTATGAACAGTTTCCTGGAAAGGGCTGAGAGGGGACCACTCATCCAGGTTGCCCACTGCAGCTGTATTTGCGTTTGTTGACTCTTGCCACACTGCTAATGGAGTCTCACCTCACTGCAAAACAAGCCTCCACACATTTTCAGCAAGGTGAAGACAGAGACTGAGGAAGAACAGAGGCATTATTGCATACTCAAACAGAACACGTGTCCGAGTCGATGACCCAAAGTTCACATATGGGTGTGTTTGACCTCTGCTCGCTCCCTCCAGCCTTTCCTCTCCTTCTGTTTCGCCCTCTCATTCAGGAAGGAGACCTTTTAGTGTGTGTGTAATTTAGACCAAGTCATTCGCTCTTTTGAAAGGTTGCTGTAAATCAGCATTTAAATGCATCAGAAAATGTCTCTCTTCCTTCTTCCTTCCCTCTTTCTTTCTTTACTTATCCTGGGACGTCTTTGGCATTTTCTTCCAACTCTTTGTCATTCCTTGTTTTCAGCAGTTGCTTTTATACCTCTTGGTAAATGTTAAAAGGTTAATTCACTCTAAAATTAATTTTTTCATCATTTACTCACGCTTATGTCATTCCAAATTTGTAGGGCTGGGCGGTATGACATATATATTGTGGTGACTGTATGAAATGTCTATTGTTTGAGATTTTGGTATATCAGGGTGTGTAATATATATACAGTGGGTACGGAAAGTATTCAGACCCCCTTACATTTTTCACTCTTTGTTATATTGCAGCCATTTGCTAAAATCATTTGTTAATTTTTTTCCCTCATTAATGTACACATATTACATATTGACAGAAAAACACAGAATTGTTGACATTTTTGCAGATTTATTAAAAAAGAAAAACTGAAATATCACATGGTCCTAAGTATTCAGACCCTTTGCTGTGACACTCATATATTTAACTCAGGTGCTGTCCATTTCTTCTGATCATCCTTGAGATGGTTCTACACCTTAATTTGAGTCCAGCTGTGTTTGATTATACTGATTGGACTTGATTAGGAAAGCCACACACCTGTCTATATAAGACCTTACAGCTCACAGTGCATGTCAGAGCAAATGAGAATCATGAGGTCAAAGGAACTGCCTGAAGAGCTCAGAGACAGAATTGTGGCAAGGCACAGATCTGGCCAAGGTTACAAAAAAATTTCTGCTGCACTTAAGGTTCCTAAGAGCACAGTGGCCTCCATAATCCTTAAATGGAAGACGTTTGGGATGACCAGAACCCTTCCTAGAGCTGGCCGTCCGGCCGAACTGAGCTATCGGGGGAGAAGAGCCTTGGTGAGAGAGGTAAAGAAGAACCCAAAGATCACTGTGGCTGAGCTCCAGAGATGCAGTCGGGAGATGGGAGAAAGTTGTAGAAAGTCAACCATCACTGCAGCCCTCCACCAGTCGGGGCTTTATGGCAGAGTGGCCCGACAAAAGCCTCTCCGCAGTGCAAGACACATGGAGTTTGCTAAGATGGTCAGAAATAAGATTCTCTGGTCTGATGAGAACAAGATAGAACTTTTTGGCCTTAATTCTAAGCGGTATGTGTGGAGAAAACCAGGCACTGCTCATCACCTGTCCAATACAGTCCCAACAGTGAAGCATGGTGGTGGCAGCATCATGCTGTGGGGGTGTTTTTCAGCTGCAGGGACAGGACGACTGGTTGCAATCGAGGGAAAGATGAATGCGGCCAAGTACAGGGATATCCTGGACGAAAACCTTCTCCAGAGTGCTCAGGACCTCAGACTGGGCCGAAGGTTTACCTTCCAACAAGACAATGACCCTAAGCACACAGCTAAAATAACGAAGGAGTGGCTTCACAACAACTCCGTGACTGTTCTTGAATGGCCCAGCCAGAGCCCTGACTTAAACCCAATTGAGCATCTCTGGAGAGACCTAAAAATGGCTGTCCACCAACGTTTACCATCCAACCTGACAGAACTGGAGAGGATCTGCAAGGAGGAATGGCAGAGGATCCCCAAATCCAGGTGTGAAAAACTTGTTGCATCTTTCCCAAAAAGACTCATGGCTGTATTAGATCAAAAGGGTGCTTCTACTAAATACTGAGCAAAGGGTCTGAATACTTAGGACCATGTGATATTTCAGTTTTTCTTTTTTAATAAATCTGCAAAAATGTCAACAATTCTGTGTTTTTCTGTCAATATGGGGTGCTGTGTGTACATTAATGAGGAAAAAAAATGAACTTAAATGATTTTAGCAAATGGCTGCAATATAACAGAGTGAAAAATTTAAGGGGGTCTGAATACTTTCTGTACCCACTGTAATATATATATATATATGTATATATGCTTAGCACAGCACTATTGACACTTTAGAGGGATGAAATGCATGAATGAGACAATATAGAGCAGGAAGTGCTTGATGTTAGAAAGAGTTAAGCGCAATAAATAGTGAAGAACTCAGTGCGGTACTCGCGCTGACTGGCACACTGCCAAAGTTTGCACACGGAAAGCTTCCTCTCTCAGAAGGCAATTGCAAATTTGGGTCGTGCTTAAAGTTAAAAAGAGTTATTAAGCACAATAAGCTGTGGAAAAGAACTCAATGCGGTGCTCGCGCTGACTGACACAGCTGAAGTGCGCACACAGATAGCTGTGTCTCTGCGTGTGATGGCAAATTCGGTTCTCTTTCAAGCCTTATTGCGCTTGAATGGCCGAATACACAGACAATTAAATACACACACAATTATGTTAAAATGCCCATCGTAAACAGTCGGTTGTCTCAAGTGTAAGTAAACAGTTGGGTGTAAACTGGATGCGTAACGGTATAATGGGTCCGTGCATTCGGTCTTAAAGTGACAGGAGCCTAATATACCTGCTGCTCTCTGCGTCATTAATGTTAATTTAAACAAAAGAGATAATAACTTGCTGCTCTATAAAATAACAAAACTAACAAAAATAAATAAAAAAAATTTCTACATCGTGATATGTATCCTTATTGTGAAATAAGACTTTGGTTATATCGACCACCCCTACAAATTTGTATGAATTTAATTCTCTTGTGCGGCAGACTTTGAAGACTTTCCTGGTCATACTTTTCCATTAAAATATGATAAATGGATACTGACCGGCTGATTGAAAACATGTATATACTTTTTGACTTTCTTTCTTCTACGTGACATACAGGTGTCAGAGATGGAAAGTTGCGTAGCGCTTTGTGTACTGGGGTAATCATGATATTTCTGCTTTTCAATAAAAGCCACCCACTGTCAGAGAGTGAATTTGCGTTTTCATTTAGCCTGTCTGGCGTTTTTTTTTTTTCCCCACACATTGTTAAAAAATAAAAAATGCTTGCAAACCAGACCAAATTTTTAAGCCGAGCATTTGTGTTTGTGTGAACAGACTTATAATTTTTTTTTTTAAATATTTTTGTCAATATGTATAACTACTTTAATAATATTAGACAAGTCCTATGCATTAAGTTATATCCATTTGCAACTATTATTATTTTATTTTTTTTAGCAAAAGCTTTATGCTAATCTATAAATAAGATTATATTTTCTATACAAATCATTATTTAATGTCCATTTATTTGTAATAAGGCAGGTGGTCATTATCGCAAAATAAACCCCCTCGGTGATCCATGACCCCTCTGCTTCACGACAGGGTCTATTTAGCAATAATAAGTGACTGGCTTTACAGTATCCCTTACTTACCTGTATATACATGTGTCCATGCCCTGGTAATCTGGTGAGTCCAAAGGTGAAGTCTAGACATAAAAAGCTGCATGTTGACAAGGCGGCACATATAATATACATGCTGGCAAACTAAACAATGATTTGTAATTGATAGCTTTGATTATACAGATTTTTACTGTAAAATCTTTTTTGTCTCTTTTATTCCCTGTCTACTTGTCGTGCATTCCTAGACTTTGAGATGTTAAAGTCAGTCATGTCATAGTTTGTTTGTGTATGTGCATTATGTAAGGGCTATAAAAGCATGTAAATATTGGAAGCCGAATACACCCAAGAGCCAAGAGAGCAGGCCACTCACCCACTGAAATAACTCACATTGTTGATGCATTAACTGTGTGCTGCTCTGTCTGAGAGAATGCACCCACTGCTGTCATTTGCTGGCCACAAGCTTCAGTTCGCTGTAATGGTTTACCCAAATAACCATTTAAAGTCTTCTGACATGTGCAACCATGCACACAAAGATGAAGCTGTAATTTGGATAAACTTTGGGAATAAAGTTCTCCTTGCATATTAGCAAAATATGACGACAACCTCCATTTGTGGTCATCGTCGTGTGTGTGTGTGTATGAGTGTGTGTGTGCATGTGTCATATCATTAGGGCTTGACATTGGGAGTCAGAGAAGCTTGACAGGTTTTTATAAGCCTGTACACCCACACTAATGAGACCCTTACAGGGTGAAGGTCACTTTCCTCCCTTCTACACGTTCAAGTTGTGATGTTGTTTACCCTGTTTTGCCTTTCCAAAACATTTCCAGTGCACAAAAAAAAAACTCCAGGTTGTGAAGAGTGGTAACCAAGGACCTTGAAAGGATAGCTCACCCCAAAATGGCATTGATTTCTTTCTTGAAGAATGTTCAGAACCATACAGTTTTGGTTACCATTGACTTCCATTCTATTGATAGAAGAGACATTTCTTAAAATATTGTCCTTTGTGTTCCACAGAAGTAAAAGTCATGTAGTTTTGTAATGACATGAGGGTGAGTAAATGATGACACAATATTCATTTTGGTGTGAACTATCCTTTTAAGACCATAAGATCTGTTGAACACACTGAACTTTTTTCCTTTATAACAAAATAAAATATGCTGTTTACTCAGACTAAGGTCTGCTACTTCTCTCTTTCTCTCATATGCTGTCTGTATATATTTTTTTCCTGCTGTCTTTTATACTATATTCAGCTCACCTGATGTTTTTGAGAGGTCTGTGTACACAGATAGTATACAGTGCTTTAAATAAAGCTTATTCAGCAGTAGTATTGCAACAGTAACATTTGTTTATGCAAACATTAAAAGCAGTCAGCATGCAAATTCGTTTGATTGTGCTTAGAGACAGCTGGTGTGTGTGTGTGTGTGTGTGTGTTTATATCTCTCAGCACTGGGTGGAGTATTTCAGAGATGTTGTAAAGGAAATCTGTGCTCCCAGATTAATTTAATCATATGCAAACATTCCACAAGACTGCAACTATACATCAGCAGCTGCACGTCACTTCACTGCTAACACATACAGATGAGATTAGCTCTTAACTGATTGTCCAAACACATCAGATTAAGTGCCCTGATGTTGTGTCTTTGAAATATTTTCAGTAATTGACCAGTGAAAAATTTTTAATGGGGCAAAAAAACAACGTGCGAATAGATCTTTGTTTTCGCTCTTTGGGATTCGAATAGATTCGTAGAGTCGAAAACCTTTTCATGTCACCTGAAATAGATGGCTATGACCGGTATGGAATGCTAGCATACTGCACACTGCACAGTATATACTGCGTACTGCTAAAATAATATGTTGAACAATATGCAACAGTACAGTACAATGCTTCAAGTAAAAGAGATGTTGCATGCTTACATTAGTGAATGGTATTTGATTGTTGTGTATCTTATTTTGCATTTTTAATCCAACTTTATGTAAAAACTTTTGGCAGTCCAGTCAAATAATGAAGCATATTTATTAGTGTCTCTTTCTCACAAAGGCTGCTTTTTTCAATCAAAACAGTAATATTGTGGAATATTATTACAATTTAAAATAGCTGTTTTGTATTTTAATATATTCTAAAATGTAATTTATTCCTGTGATGACAAAGCTGAATTTTTCCAGTCTTCAGTGTCACGTGATCAGAAATCTTTTGTGCTCAAGAAACATTTCTTATTATCGTCTCAACATTTGTGCTGCTTAGTATTAATTATTAATTAAACTAATATTTTTGTGAAACCATGATAAATTTAAGCATTTTTTCATTTACATACATTTCAGAAGAACTGCATTTGTTTGAAATAGAAATATTTTGTAATGTTATAAATGTCTTTATTCTTACTTTTGGTCAATTTAATGTGTACTTGCTGAATAAAAGTGTTCATTTATAAAAAATAAAAAATTAAATTAAATTTAAAAAAATCTTACTAACCCCAAACTTTTTTTTTTTTTTTCAAGCTTTGTGTAGTTTACATACTACATATTTCAAAATAAATACAAGTATATATTATGGTAATATGCAGTTCCAGTCATATGCAGCCATCAGCTTCTGTGGCTTATGCATTAAACTCGTCTAATGTCTCTCTCTGTGGCTTTTGAGGTTTTGGTTTCAGTCATTACATGCATTTCTAAACCGTACCGTCCCTCAGGACCATCCACCCATTCCAAGCACTTCCCATTTATCTAACTTGCTTTTAAATCATTATGCCCATATGTCTCTGCCTTTCTGCTTATTGGCTGTATGTTGTTGGCATGGCTGCCACTGTGACTTGATTACTATGGTATCAGTTTAATTCAATTCCAGTTGAATTAGCAATTAGTTGTATTTAATAAATGTTCCAAACCAGGTCTTTGTTTCCCAGTGATCTTCATTGGTAGTCATGTCAGTTGCTAATGTTTTTCATATCATTAAGTGAATGACATTCTTCTGCTTTCTGTATAGGAGTACTGATGTTGGTAAAACTGCATGAATGTACTGATTGCCACCTGGTTGATTTATTGATTTATTAATTTTTTTTCATTTGTGTGTGTTCAGGAGGCCAACAGCACACCCAGCCTCATCACCCTCAAAGTGGACCCAGATGGATTCTTCCTCTATTGGTCTGGAGGGACCAACATGGTCAGTTATTTTCCTTTTTGCTTGTACCAGCAAATACCAGCCCTGGCATGGCACCTGTTGTTGGTTTTAGTATTATCAAACAATCCTTTACTCTGTTCTAATTTAAGTTTTGCAGAAATTATACTAAAATATGGCAAATCCTGTTGTCATGTTTCTTATTATAGGAACGCAGGTACTTATTTTTTTCACCAAATCTTCACTGTAAAAACCCAATAAATGTCCTAACTAACACTTTTTATTTGACTTTGCTCAATTGTTAAATTCTAGTGATCTGCACTATTTGCGTACTATGCCTTTGTTACTCAGAAAACCCTAGTTAAGATACATTTATTATATTAGACAGAACTTAAATTGAATAAGTGACAGCAGATTTCGCATTCCCAACATGCTTTGCTTCAGACTCTAGGGGTAGATGTAGAAATTAAGTGTTATTTTATGTGATTTTGCATAAGATTAATACAGGGGGAGATTTGTTAGTGTTTAATGTTCTGTTATATTTGGTTTTAAAAGGGTTTATGTTATGACTGCGTTTTGGGGAGGTTACCATTTTGCTGAAGAGTATAGCCTGTGGTTGGGTCGAGGATGGGTCTACTAATGTTAAAGAGTTAGTTAGTTAGTTAGTTCAGCCAAAAATCTAAATTCTGTCATCATTTACTCACCCTCGCTTCAAACCCGCAAGACTTTTCATCTTCGGAACACAAGTGAATGAGAGATTTCTGTCCGTCCCTCCATTGACAGTCTACACAACTACCACTTTGATGCTTCAAAAAGTTCATAAACAGTTTGTGAAACTAATCCATATGAATTGAGCAGTTTAGTGCAAATTTTCTGAAGAGAGACGATGGCTTTATATGATGAACACATTTAATTTATTCACATATAAACACTGATCTGCAAATATACAAAAGCTTACTTGCTCGATGCGTGAGAACAAACCTCATTGGTTCTTGCAGAAGATCAAACGTGCTGCGTAACACACAAGAATAAACCTCATTGGTTCTTGCACGTCAAGCAAGCATGCTTGAGTTTCCGTTTTCTGATGTGTGAGTTGATGAATGCTTATATGTGAATAAAAGCCTAAATTCAATCTGTTCATCATGTAAAGCGATCGTGTATGTTTACAAAATGTGGACTAAACAACTCAATTCATATGGATTAGTTTTACAATCTCTTTATGAACGATTTGAAGTTTTAACTTTACTTAGTTCAAGGCAATCTGTTTGCATGCTCTTTAAAGTAAGGATAACTAATTAAATTTTACAGTGTTAAAACAAATATTAAAGTTCATACTGTGGAATATTTTATGCATCAGTCTCTATCCCAAATGAAGACCATCAGTAAGGTGACATTGACTCCTAGGTAAATTAATGTAATACTAGTTTAGTGAACTTTAGTTCAAATACGAATTGGTTCAAACATAAGCGACAGTTAGTTAATGGGATTCTGTCGTAATTTAATTTATTCACAAATAGACATTAATCAATGCAGTGAATGCACATACATCAAGCACATAAAATATGGTAAACAGAAACTCAAGCGTGCTAGCTTACAACAAGGTTTGTTCTCTCGTGTCACACAAGCACGTTTGAGTTTCAGCAAGACCCAGTGAGATTTGTTCTCACACATCAAGTATGTTTGAGCTTCTGTTTATCATATTTACGATATGTATGTACATTAATCAATGTTTATATGAGTAAAAGTATTAAATCGATCATATAAAGTGATTTGTGTCTCTTCAGAAGACTTAGACTAAACTGTTTGATTTATTTGGATTACTTTTACAATGTCTTCATAAACTTCATAAAGTCTCTTGGTGCAGTTTTGGGAGAATAGGCTTTCAATGGAGGGACAGAAATCTCTCAGGTTTCATTTGTGTTTTGAAAATGAACAAAAGTCATATAGGTTTGGAATGACATGAGGATGAGTAAATGATGACAGACTTTTCATTTTTGGGTAAACTATCCCTTTAAGGTGTTCGCTTAGTGTGTATGATGTAGAAATGTTGGAAACAGTTCTGTTAACTTACACTAATATTACTAGTTTTAAATGGCAAACTAACAAAAAGTTTCTTAAACATAGGATTGAAATGATGATTTATTCATTCATTGTTTTTGCAAATTATATGAATTAAATTTACTTGGATGAATTAGAAGCTTAGTTAAAGGATTAGTCCACTTTTAAATAAAATTTTCCTGATAATTTACTCACCCCCATGTCATCCAAGATGTTCTTGTCTTTCTTTCTTCAGTCAAAAAGAAATTAAGGTTTTCGATGAAAACATTCCAGGATTATTCTCCTTATAGTGGACTTAAATGGCCTCCAGATGGTTGAAGGTCAAAATTGCAGTTTCAGTGCAGCTTCAAAGGGCTTTAAACGATACCAGGCAAGGAATAAGGGTCTTGTCTGGCGAAACGATCGGTCATTTTGGAAAAAAAATACAACTGTATATGCTTTATAAACACATTATCGTCTTGCACGTGCTTCCGCTTTCCGAATTCTTCAAAAAGCTTACGCTGTATGTCCTACGCCTTCCCTATTCTACTTACGGAACGAACGGGGCGCCAGTTAGAATAGTAGAATGTATAATTTTTTGAAGGAATGTGGCAGATAAAATGCTTTGCAATGTCACAATTCATTCCAGCCCACATTAGAATAATATCTTTTGAAGTTAAGTACCCTTTTTTGAGCACTTATTAAAGAAAATCACACTACCATTCTGTAAAGCTTGTCAGACCTAGCAACAGTATCCAAGGGCATGGATTCCTATCCCGTTGGTGCTCAGGGGCTTGTGCATCCATGGAAATTGTCAAGCACCCATGGCAAATACACAAGATATTTTCTCCATTCATTTTAACAAATCAAAAAATCGATTGAGATTCGGGAACCTTGGTGGATCTCACGTTGGGTCCCAGTGGGTCATAGTACACATAATTCAACCATTATATTTAGCATAACAACCTGATACAAAAGCTTGTGCTGTCTGTTTTTTGCATGATGACAAATTGCATTTTAAGTAATTAACTCCAAAATCACCAGGTTTATCACAGAGAGAGCATCCCGAAAAAAAAAAAAATGCATCCATCCATATAAATCCATATAAAATGAATCCATACGACTCCAGGGGGTTAATAAAGGCCTTCTGAAGCGAATTGTTGCATTTGTGTAAGACAAGTATCCTTATTTAAAACTTTATAAAGTAAAATAATGAGCTTCCGGCGCGACAGCCATACACATTCGACATTCCATAATGCTTTCATTTTTGGCTGAACTATCCCTTTCATGGGCCAACGTGAATAAATCTAGATTTAAATTCAAAGAGACAAGATATTCTCTGCATGACCTGACATTTTATTCTTATCCAAAACGAGGCAATGAAAGCATTATGGAATTCTAAACACTCTTGTGTAATGTATGTTTCATTCAAAGCTGGAACTCCCAATGGCAGAAACATAAATCAGCATGTATGTTCAAGGGGAAGGAGTTTAGCGCACCAACAAAATGACCACTGAATTGTTTGATAAAGTCAGGTATTAGTCAGGGGCAGGCGTGGCCTAATGGATAGAGAGTCGGACTTGTAACCCAAAGGTCATGGGTTCGAGTCTCAGGTCCGGCAGGGATTGTCGGTGAGGGGAGTGAATGTCCAGCGCTCTCCCCACCTTCAATACCACGACTGAGGTGAGACCCTTGAGCAAGGCACCGTACCCCCAACTGCTCCCCGGGCGCCGCAGCAATGGCTGCCCACTGCTCCGGGTGTGTGTTCACGGTGTGTGTGTGTTCACTGCTGTGTGTGTGCACTTGGATGGGTTAAATGCAGAGCACAAATTCCGAGTATGGGTCACCATACTTGGCCACATGTCATGTCACTTCACTTCACTTCACTTCACTCACTTCACTTTCACTTCACTTTTCACTTTCACTTTGTATTATGTCTTTCAATCATGCTAAAAAGAAACATGATTGACTTGTTTTATGACTAAAGTTTTTTTATTTATTTTTTATTTTTTAACCCCTAGCTTAATTTGACCTGTCCTCCCAATTCTGCCATATCTATTATCAGTCCTGTCTGCGTCACTTCTCTTTTTCTGTCTGTCTCTCTCTCTCCTCCTTCCATGCGGGCTACTGGCTTATCATGTGAGTGCTCATGAATGAAATTAAATTTTAGCCAGTGAAATTCAATCAAGGCATCCTCCCATCCTTTCTCTCGCTCTCTCTTTAGTTATTAGATATGTTGTTTTCCCTCTTTTCATGCTCTCGTGCTGATCAGTGTGGCATGTGTGGTATGAGCACGCAGCTCAAGCTGGTTCCAGTAAATTTAGAGAAGGGACTTTCTGCAGTCTAAGGAGACAGCGCGGTGTGTGAAACTCACATAAACTCGGGCACAAATTCATGTCAGTTGCCAAGACGAATTGTTTATTTTGCTAGCTGAGTATGTTATTTGGAGATTCCTTAATGTGCCGAAGGTGCTAATGTGTTTACTTCCCTGAACACTGAAGCAACAAGCTGAGAATAATTTTTTTTGGCTGTGTATTTGAATCGATAAGGATGTTGCATTGAGTGTGTTGCGATACGGTATTAGGACACTAGGCCGATCTTCGCCTGAGGAAAGACAGTAACCTTGTTTGGTGTAGGGAATATTGGCCCTGGGGAGCCCGTCCTCTCCAGTTAATAGTAAAGAGGCCACCTCATCTCGTCTCTTCAGTAACTTGCTTGCACATTCAGGCACATTTATATTTAATGTCGCTATTATTATATTTAATGATGCCATTATCCAACACACTCTATTTCTTTTCCTTCTAAGTACTGAAAGGTTGTTTAAAGTCAGCCATACTTCCATGAATCCATTTTATGTCATTCTCTGTTCCCTTTTTCTTTTTTTTTGGCAAGTTTGATAATGTTGGTGATCTCACACATGTTCTAACAGGCTCAGCGGCACATGCGCAGTCGAGCTTGATCGTTTCATCAAGAAATGAAACTTAATTTTGTGGTAGAACGGGTTTTGTGTGTAGGAAAACACCCTCGCATGAGAATTGTTTTCCTGAGGGTTTTTTTCTGCTGTTGTGTTGTTTGTGTGTGGCTGAGCCACAGTGTCACTGTGCTACCCACTCAATATACAAGGCAGGTTTGCATGCGTGTCCGTCACAATGCTCTGTTATTCTGTGTACCATGTTTGTGGGTGTGCTGGCATGTGTGGCCTATTTTCAAGGCAAATCTCTTACCTGGTTAGTGGTTTCTAGATCCTACATAGCCTTCAGCTCTACAGGTAGAGACATGAATACCAGGAATCAGTTGTCTTTTAGGACTTTCCGCCACTGTCCAGTTCAATTCTTTACCTGGGTTGCTTGTTTTCCTCAGTTATTAAAGCTGCAGTCCGTAACTTTTGGTTAAAAATGATCCAAAATCAATTTAAGAGCAAGTACAAAACCAGCCAGTGTTCAAAACTATCTCCTTACCTTTGCCCGATTCACAACAGTAAGCTTGTAATAATGTGTTATAATAAATGGATACTGGTGGATTTCTGCGGGAAATTCGAGCATTCAGCCGTTCGTCTTTGCGTCATTACGTCACATCTGTAAACAGAAAGGAAGGAGTCCCAGCTTGACTATGCATATAGGATGCTGCTGATAGCGGATCATTTATAGCCTTTTCTCACAGCAGCTGCAATAATTAAACTTATAATTTTGATGGCGGATTGTAATCCCGAAAGGTCCAAATGACAATCTTCAGTGACAACTGGAGATTCAGCCGTGGTCAAAAGGCAAAAGTCTTTGGACTGCGGAGTGGCTACAGAAATTGAAATCTACAGGTAACGCTAATACACACTAAATACACAGTCACGCAATGCTAATATTGTTAACATTAACAATTTGAGAACAAAGTATAAAATAATAATTTGCACGGTTTGATGCGATATGAGTTAAGCGATCGTTAGATTTAATCACCATTGGCAGCGTGATTTATTATAGGCTAATGCTTTTTCCCTCAGTTGGTCAGAACAAAAGTGACAGACATGTTACTTGTTCAGAGGACATTTTGCGGTGAAAATTCCTACTTTGGTCATACTTCAAGACTACAATCTGTGATTCTGAAGTACAGTATCCTCACTGGTATGGTGACTGACAGCAAACATTAGATTCATCCACGCTGAGGAGCTGTGCCGATTCACAATGCACGTAAAGATAATAATTCTGCATATGACTGCAATCGCAGGTTTCAAACAGAGATGGCGTCTAAGAAGCAAATCTTATGGACAGCAGCTTTAAAACTCACTCAGTATGTGTTATAGGGATGTGGCATGTCCAGACACGTCACATTGAGTCACTTAGGCAAGAATATGGCAGATTCGAAATGAATAGTCACTTTCTCTATTGAGCAAAGTCATGTGACAGGAAGGAGAAAGAGGAAAAAACTGTGTGTGTGTGTAAAAGTACACTACTATTCTTCAATACAGAAAAAAACACACTGTTCTGTGTGTGTGTGTGTACAGATTTGGCTATATGTGATGGCCAAATGTCCTCACTTAGTAAAATATTATGACATCTGACTAGTGAGGACTTTTTACTGGTCAAAAGGCTTATAAATTGGCCAAAACAGTTTTTTTTTTGTTTGTTTTTTAAATCTGATTTTGCACATGTTGCTGTGATAGGTATGGTTTAGGGTTAGGTGATAGAAAATATAATTAACCTCATAAAAAAACCATGGTAGTCTATGCAATGTCCTCAGTAATACAGTGAAACAAACGTGTGTGTGTGTGTGTTTATGCAAGTTTACGTGTTCTGTAACAAAGGAAACAAGTTGCATAATATATACTAACATGCACTTGTCGTTGAAAAAAAACAAACACAGATATAAAATTTTACTTATTAGACAAGGCAATGTTAGAATAAATATTTATATGTTAATATATTATCTAAATCATATATTAAATATTTCATAAAAAACATGATATTCAATGTAATATTTAATAAATATACCTAAATAACAACCCATATTCAGATATGTAAATCCACTTAATAAACTGTGAATAAATATTCTGTTAAATTTACAGTAAAAACCTGCAGCTGTTAAATTCTCAGTAAAAAAATATGATGACAATATTTTAGGTATTGCGAGATGGCATAATGGTCTTTGTATATTTTACAACTTAGAACTGCGTTTCAAGTGATATAATATAATCAAGCTACTTGATTTACCTTTTGCCAAAAACACGCTGTAGCTCATTTATAACGGCTTGTGTAAACAAAATGGGTGTCAGTTCAAATAAACTGCCAGTAAGACAACAAAGATCAGTCTGTGCTTCTAGCCAGTGTAGCTATTTAAAAAGATCAATAAAGAATTGACAAAGTGTCTTGTAGCTATAGCTTGTATTGGATGCGTCAAAAAATCGCTTTTGACTGTCTGAGTAGCTAAAGTTTAACCATCTTATGATGATATGTTTGAAAGCATAGCGTCTAACATAATTACAAAACTAACTGAATTAGTCACAAAGTGAGGCGATTATATCATATAAACATGGTTAGCTTAGAAATGAAATTGAATTAATGGCTTTTCTCAACAATAAGAAAGCTTTACATAAAACATGTAAACGACTGCCATTATGAGGAATCAATAATAGATTAGCGTTAGCATCAGAAAACTCCATCAGACATGCATCTAGTCAGATTTTTAGTAAATTTGTGGTTCTCTAAAGGATGTGGGATTGTGTACATTAATATCGCTGTCCTTAATGGCAGATTGTGGCATGTGATTGGAGGGTAACAGCACTCTTGTGTTCTCTATTCTTCAATTAGCAGAATTTGTTTCTGGTAAAGCAGGATGAGGAGCCCATCTGCGTTGAAGCTAATGATGGCACTGAGGCTGCATTAGCCTTTGCACTGGTTCATTTTAGCCCACAGACTCATTCTGGCTTGTCTTGCTCTCCCCATGTGTCCGTTTTCACTCCTCATACATCTTTCTCTTCTCCCCTTGCTCTGCGTTTGATTTTCTCTTTCTTCAGCGCTGTCATTCTCTGTCATGGACAGCTGGTTGCCATCAGTGAGGAACAGAAAGGCGTCAGTGCAACCGTTAATTGTAAACGGAGACATGACA
The DNA here is from genome assembly GCA_003731715.1 of Anabarilius grahami. Classification (NCBI taxonomy): domain Eukaryota; kingdom Metazoa; phylum Chordata; class Actinopteri; order Cypriniformes; family Xenocyprididae; genus Anabarilius; species Anabarilius grahami. The sequence goes on from RJVU01035178.1 coordinate 1,378,679, forward strand.
CTTCCTCTCTACTTCTCTATATCTCTCTCCGTAGTATCTCCCTTCCTCTCGTTCTTTTCACTTCTCTTGGTTTCTTTCTCTCCCCCTCTCACTTTCTGCAAGCGTGGGAAAGCATACAGGAAATCGTTCAGACTGTTAGGGTAGTTTTGGAGCATAACTTGCCCTGTGCCCTTCACCAATAGCATGCCCTCCAAAACAAAAAACAAAAAAAAACTCAATAACTCTCTCCCTCCCTCTTTTACTCATTCACACTCTCTTCCTCTTTCTTGCTCTCTCACTTTCACCTTTAGTGGTGAACAAATGGTCTGGAGTGATGATAGATTTATGCAGTGGGGTCCCAAGTTCCACATTAAAAATCTGGGATTCAAAATCGAATTTAAATCTGGAAATCAGCAAAAATAAATAAATCTTAAAAAATTGGAAATGAAGACATCAATAATGAAAAATGAAATATAAATAATGAAAAAAGATTTTGCAACACTTATGTCATATAAGCAAATGTGTGACACTAATCTTCATGTGAATTTTTCCATTAAACTTCAAATGTACTCAATTTTTTTTATGCTGATAATATAATTTGTAATGGAAAAATATAAAATTAAAAATTTATACTCTACTCTTTTTTGTTTTTTTAAAGATATGAATACTTATTCAACAAAGACTCATTAAAAGTGACACTAAATACTTTATAATGTTACAAAAGATGTCTGCTTTTCTTTTCGCACTCTGAAAACCTTTCTAAAACCTGAAAGGCAGAGCAGTCTAACCGGTTTGTCCAGACTAAGAGACGGGTCAACCACCTTACCTGGTTTTTAAGCTGTATTTTCTTTCTTTTCAAGACTGTCATGGACAATGAACAACAGACTGATAGGCAGAGAGTTCCATCCTTTTAAAAAGTTGTGGTTTCAAACTGCCCCGAGACACAGCATTAAAACATACCCTGTAGACTGAGTAAAGATAAGAGCGCATTTTCAAAATACCTCAGGAAAAACAAAGCCCATTAATGAAACCAAACCACAGAAAAAGGGTGTAGGAGAGATAATGGAGGAGAGATATCAGTCAGAGAGAGCTCTTCAAAGCTGTCCGGTCATGTCAGGCCTGATCTAACTCCAATCTCTGTGTTTTGTTATGTATTAATCTAAGTTCAGTGGCTCCCAGCCTGTTATGGCTCATAGTAGTTCATAGTTCATTCATAAGGAAGTGTGACATTATTGGCCACTGCTGCTACTAGTCATTATTATTTGTTGATGGTGACATGGCCTGAAGAGATTAACAGGGGTGTAGACTTTTTATATCAACTGTAACAGAATAACTCCATATATGCTAATATATACAGTGGCCCCAAAAGGTACTTTGACAGTTAAAAGGATACTTTACCCAAAAATTAAAATATTGTCATAATTTATTCAACCTCATGTTGTTGTTCCAAACATATGGAAGCTTGTTTCCACTACAAAATAAAAAAATGTAAAAGATAATTGCCAATTTTTCATCTCCCAATTCTGACTTTTTTTCTCAAAATTGCGAGATATAAACTTGCAGTTTACTTTTTTCTCGCAATTGCGAGTTTATATCTCACAATTCTGGCTTCCTTTCTCAGAATTGTGAGATATAAACTTGTAATTGTGAGTTATAAAGTCCAGTTCTGAGGAAAAAATACTTTTTGACTGACTCACAATTGCATTATGAAGTCAGAATTATGAAATATAAACTTGCAATTCTGAGAAAAAACACGCAATTGCGACTTTATATCATGCAATTATGACTTTTTCTCACACATGTTACTTTATCACGCAATTCAAAAAACAAGCTTCCATACAAACCTGTATGACTTTGTATGACCTGTATTATTATTCTGAGAATTTATTGTTACCAACATTCTTAAATAGCTTCTTTTGTGCTTCACAGAAGGAAGTCATACAGGTTTGGAATGACATGAGTGTGGGAAAATGTAGACCAAAGTTTTTGGGGAGAACTATCCCTTTAAGTCAGACTTGAGGATGAATGATTTATCATTGTTGAGAACACAGTATGCCATGTGGTATCTGGAAACAAATTACATTTAACTGAATTTACAGTAAATATAGATTTTTTTATTTTTTTATAGTTTTGGAAAGATTTTTTATTTTAGTGTTTTCACGATTTAAAATCAGTACAAATTCAAGTGCAAATTCTACCCTGACTAAGGCCCTGTCCCAAATGGCACCCTAATGGTCTTCCTATGAGTCCGCACTTTCGTGACATTGTGGAGCTCGCTTCAGTGCACATCAAGGGCGCATATCGACCGCAAAGGTGGCACTCGCAAGCACACTTCTGAAACTTAAAATGACAAATGGGACACCCTACGGTCTCATGGACTTAACGGACATGTGCACGTGGCAGCCATTGTAAGTCCACAAGACCAAAAGTGCATATGAAGTGTGCCATTTGGAACAGGGCCTAAAGGTGTGGTCACACTTGATGTTATGCTCCATTCTCTTCCAATCACACACATGTGAATCTGGGACAGTCAAAGTGCAAGCAGATCTCTTCGATATTTTGTCTATTACTCAGTCAAAGTTCAAGTAACTCTAACTTATGAATTTGCAAATAGTGAAAAGATGTTTGGCAAACAGAGGATCTAAACGTCACAGAATTATTCATTACAGTACCTGAAGTAACCTTGTCTGACCACAGTTTTAAGTTCATGGAGCCAGTTCCTCAAGTTCACACAGGTTTCCCAACAGTAACCACAAACTGAAAACAAGTCAGTGTTCTGACTTTCTTTAAAACAAATGACACTGGTATCTAATGCAGTGAAATTTATACATTTAAGAATAGCTTAAGTGCAAATACAAACCTGATCTCATGTGAAAACTTAAGTATTTTATGATGAATTTTTACAGAGATTTTTAGAATAAAAAAAAAGAAAAGAAAAGCATAAAGGTCCACCCCTACCCCTAAACTCAACCAGTAGTGCATAAGCAGATCACACAAATGAGATGTCACATTTCATACAAATTATCTTCCAATTTGCCAAAACATAAAATATGACGTCTGACTCCATGAGAGTTTATTGCAAATGCTGGTTGAGGACATTGTAAAAATGAAACAAATCCCTCAGAAATGATACACATTTACACACACAGACAGGAAATTTGTTTTCTGGGTTGATAATATAATGGTTTCCTTTTGTTCATATCCTTGTCTTTCTTTCTTCCTCTACAAGTAGGCTTTTATTCCTGACATCTAATTTTCCTGTTATAGATGGCTCTGGACTCATGCCTGAAAATCAAGCCTGTACAAGCCATCATTAATACTCAGTGGTCAGATGTTTCCCTCATTGTTTTCTCTGGGTTTATATATATATATATGCTCAGCTGAAAGAGGGTTTTCACTCTTATGTGGCAAAAGAATGACAGGAATCACAAACTCCTGACCCAGACCAATTTGATTATCTGCAGAGAAGAAAGAGAAAGAGGAAGAAATAGAAAGGCAAGAGAAAGAGAGAGGGGGTGGAGGGATAAAGCTGGAGCGACAGACAGGCGACAAGGTTAACAAAGCTGTCCTGTGTTGATGTGGTGCGGTGAGGGTGAGTGATAGAGGGAGGGTCACTGAAATGAAGAAATACATGATCTCTTGTGACATTTTCTGTTTGACTCTAATCTAGCCTCCTGAAGCCTGACTTTTGACTATCGGCAGGATGCCTGGTTCAATTTGCAGTTCAAACCGCCCACTTAGACAGGAAGAGATTGCTGTGCTGGCATAGTAGTGCTGCACCTAAATTATTATTATTATTATCATCTTTTTTTTTTTTTTTTTAACAAAACACTGAACATATGTTCTGATTTTCATTCATGTTTATTTTGTGCTGTAACTAGTAGTAAAGAGGAAGATCGGCACATTTATTGTTTGAATTTCGTGATGGAATTCATACAGAATTTGAGAATTTTTCATATCAAAAGTAAGAGCACAAAGCTTTTTGCCATTACTGGATGGGAGGCTGAAAACAGCAGAGACTAGGATGCACCTATACCATGTTTTTCATAACCAATCTAAATCTAAATCGATATTCAAAATTATTGTCCAATACAGATCTGATACCAGTGCTGTTTTTTTCTTGGTCATTAGACTATCTGTACCTCTGTTTGTGTGTGCGGAACTGATGATCACTATTTTGTGTTAAACACAATCCACTAAATACACACTACTTCATTATAGAGAAAAACAACAAATGAACAAAAAATATAATCAATCTACAACAAATAAATATACATTATAAACTAGGTGAGTGGATAATTCAGCAGCAAAAGTACTTCTAGAAAAAACTTTGGTGCACACTGCACAGTAATTTTTATAAAATCTAAACATTTAGTGAAAAAGTAAAAAGTGAACAAGTGTAGAGCTAAATCTGCTAAAAATGTTAAAAAGCGTTACTATTTGTATTGTTATAAAATACATGTTATACTAGATTTATATACATCTAAACAATTTACAAGATTTGTATATTAATTGGGGCTGTCAAATCGATTAATCACGATTTATCGCATCTAACATGAAAGTTTGTTTACATAAAGTGTGTGTGTTATATTTATATATATATATATATATATATATATATATA
>RJVU01035178.1:1393022-1481261 GCA_003731715.1 Anabarilius grahami
ATAACTCAAGTCTGTGGGAATCCTGAATCTTTAAAGAAAAAACTGTTATTGTTGAGGGGGTGAATTAAATTAAGAACTATCTTGATTTTTTTGTTGTTTTGACTACTAAACCCATTTTCTTGTTTTGTCTTATTTTAAATAATTTTAAGTCATTTTGAGGCCCCCTTGGAAGTGTGCTGAGGCCCCCTAGTGGATCCAGGCCTCCTGGTTGAGAACCAAGAATAAACAAGAACATGTATTATTTGGTTGTATATTTGTAACACATCATCTCTTTTTCACTACAGGAAGTGGAAATCCTGGACATCAGTCAAATCAGGGACACCAGGACAGGGAGATTTGCCAAGATGCCAAAGGTATGTTTTTAATTGTGTCGGTGTTGGAAAAAGTCAGTTTGAAGGTTATGTTTGAAAAGGATTCATATGTCAGGAGTGTGCGTGGGTGGTAAATTTTGCCTGTGTTTGTAGGACCAACGTATACGTGATATGTTGGGTTTGGGCAAAGGAGAAGGGAATTCAGACTCAAAGCTGCTAACTGTTGTCTACGGCAATGACCTGGTCAACATCTCCTTCCTCAACTTCCAAGCTGTGCAGGATGGCTATTGCAAAGTAACCACGACGACCAGTCCCTGTCACCTAGATACCATGTCCATGCTATCGCGCTCTCTCCCTCTTGCTTTTTCACTTTCTACCTTTGCAAGTGTGCACTCTGAATGAATTATATCAGATGACTCTCCTTTTATTTTTTTCCTCTCTCTTCAAAACCTTGGCACACATAAACTTTTGATTTATTTATAGGATTATCATATTTACATAATAAACGCATGAGTTCATTTATACACGTTTGTTTTCTATTATGATTGGGTTTCCAGGTGTGGACTGACGAACTGTTTAAACTTGCCACAAACATACTGTCCCAGAATGCTTCCCGCAACACCTTCTTATTCAAAGTGTGAGTACTCTGTTTGTGTGTGTGTGTATATATATATATATATGGGGGGGGGGAGAGGGGGGGGGGGGGGGTTTTTTTTTNCTTTTTTCTTCTTTTTATTAAACATTCTTTCTCTCCCTTTAAATAAATTCAATTATTATTACCATTTTCTTAAGGAAAAAAAAATCTATCTCAGCTAATGCTGTAAAATAATGGAAATATATGTGCTACGTGAGATATAATTCTCAAGCTGTTTTATTGATGTCTTTCCGCGGTTGAAACACTGGTTGAGAGAATACACATATTCTGTTCTTCTTCTGCGCTTTTCCTGTTGTGGCGGTTAGCAAACAGCATTGCATTACTGCACGCCCCCTTCTGGATTGGAATGTGCATCACCTGTGACCGACTGTTTTGTCATGTGACTGTATACTCGGAACAGTGATGTCCGTACCGTGACAGTTTGGGAAGTATAAGGTTTTCTGTGATGGGTAGGTTTAGGGGTAGATTAGAGGTTAGAGGATAGAATATACAGTTTATACAGTATAAAAATCATTATGTCTATGGAAAGTTCCCATAAAAACATGGAAACCCAACGTGTGTGTGTGTGTGTGTGTGTGTGTGTCTGGAAAAAATTGTGTGAGGCCAAGTGATATTACAAAAAGTCTCAGCTGACTTCACTGAAATTAATATTTCCCAGTTGCTTGTGATTAAATCTCCTAATTGTCATCAAAAATGTGACATCTCACAATTGCGACTAAATCTTTAAATGTGACTTTATATCTCAAAAAACTTTATAACTCATATTTGTGGCTATTTCTCATAATGTTACTTCATATCTTGCATATACTACTTCCTTTCTCTGCAACTTTATATCTTACTATTGTGGCTTTATATCTCTAAACTGCAACCTTGTGCCTAAAAGTGTGACTTTGTCTCACTGTTGCAGCTTTATTTATCACAATTGCGACTTATGGGACTTCGTATTTCTCGCATTTGTACTTTATCAAGTCACATTGAGACATAAAATATCTCGACTGGAGCTGACAAAAGTTCAAGCCAGTTTTTCACATATAACTTAAGGTTTGCCTCAAGGTTGGTTTTGTAATTGATGGTTATGTATGGTTATATATGGTTAGTTCACCCAAAAAATGAAATTTAAAGCTCCAGTCCCCAATCATGAAAGAAACCCAAGACCCAAGTAAATGACAACATTTTCAATCTCAAAATTTTCTCAGTTTGACAGTCCCAAATCAATTCACAGGGTCTTGGGTTCAACAGCTTTGTACCCTCCAAAATAAAATACCCCAGCCCTTATTTTCCTAGCCTTTACCTCAGTCGGAGGCAATGCTGGTTTATTATTATTATTATTATTATTATTATTTGTTGTTGTTGATAGTGTTATTGACAAAGCACAATAAGTGCAAATAATCAGTGTAGAGATAACAAAACCAATCTGATACAATCTGTATCTCACTGTCTGCCTTTTTTGTGTAATTATTCATAGTTACACAAAGCTGAAGCTGCAGGTAAATCAGGATGGGAAAATCCCAGTGAAGAAGTGAGTAAACACAAGCTGTCTAAATCAAACACAGTTATGTTTCCAGTTCTTCAGGGCTGTTGCTAATATGCCACTTCTACTTTCATCACTCCTTTCACTTCTTCTCTTTTTCTTTCTCTTTCACTTCTCTCAGCATCCTGAAAATGTTCTCGGATAAGAAACGTGTAGAGACGGCGCTGGAGCACTGTGGACTGGTCAATAACAGGGTAATCAGTCATGCACCAATCACCATTTATTTCAGTTTTGTCTGTTGAGCTTTCATAAGAAGGGTTTGTGTCCATCTCTCTCTCTCTGTTTTGTTCTTTCTATATAAATGCATGTTTTTTAAATAACTGCTTAGAAGATTTGATCATCTCGTTAGCCTAATCTCTTGTAGCATCTCCCTCTGTTGTCACATGTTCCACATCATTTGTTTTCCTTCTTCATGGTGATCTGTGATCAATCCTTTTATGGTTCAGTTTGGACACAGAGGAGCTGGTCTTAGATCAGCACATGTCCACATGTCAATCTGTTCACTGCCTTACACTGCCCTCTGCTGGTTAAATTTCAGAATGAATTGAGACTTAAAGGAATAGATCCCAAAAATGTTGTTGTAATTTACTCACCCTCATGTTGTTCCAAACCTCTATGAGTTTCTTTCTTCTGTTGAACACAAAAGAAGATATTTTAAAGAATGTTGGAAATCAAACAGTTGACAGTAGCCTTTGACTTCCATAGTCAATGGATGCTGTCAACTGTTTGATTACCAACCTTCAACAACACATCTTTATCTTTATCTTTAAACTTATTAAGCTTTGGAACAACATGAGGGTGAGTAAATTATGACACAATTTTTATTTTCTGGTGAACTATCCCTTTAAAGGTGCCTTATTCTACACAAGGGGGCCTTTAAAAAAATTCTAGTCATTTGCTGTACCAATATGAACAACCCCAAAAATGTAGCACAGCTACATAGTGCAGAACAAATGTTTGCTTGCACAACCAAGCGATTGAAATGGATCAGATTACATATCTAGCCAAATTGATCTGCGCTGCCTTGTTTGTTTGTGCATTTATGTATGTAATTATTTATTTATTAATGTATTTTTCCCTCAGGCGGAACATGGTATAAAGCCAGATGAATTCACCTGGGAAATGTTCCAGAACTTTCTCAACAAACTAAGTCCCAGACCAGAGGTGGAGCGTATCTTTGTGGAGCTGTGAGTGAACAGAGTCCAACAACAGTGACACAGATACAGTGGCCCCAAAAAAGTATTTGGACACTCGGCCATATTTAAAAATGAATGAATGCCATTCCATTACATAATATATAAACCAAGTGGCATTTATTTAAAAAAAAAGATGGCATAAGTACACTTATCAAGCAAAACTTTTTTCACGAAAAAAAGTTTGTTAGGTTTCTAAATTATAAAACATAGAAATGCTATTCAAAATAAAATATTTTTAAAAAGTAACAACAGTAGAACATGTCCAGATGAAAGAAGTCAAAGTTTGTTTCTAAAACATTGATATTTATACATTATTAAGTATGTCCAAATACTTTTTGGGGGCACTTTGTCTTAACAACTATGTAAAGATCCTTTGCACAATGTGTAATTTTTTTACTCTGTGTGTGTGTGTGTGTGTGTGTGTAGTGGCTCTAAAGGGAAACCCTTCCTGTCTCTGGATCAGTTGATGGACTTTATAAATCGTAGACAAAGAGATTCTCGACTAAATGAGGTTCTTTACCCACCGCTCAAGCGAGATCAGGTGCGCCAGCTCATGGAGAGATATGAAACCAACGCCAGCCAGCTGGAAAGAGGTACAAAGCACACTCTCTATCACACACACACACGTTTAGACATGGTGACGATAAGACTGATAACGGTTTGTTTCATGTGTCCATGTGTGAGCAGATCAGATCTCCCTAATGGGTTTCACAAAGTATCTTGGTGGGGAGGAGAACTCTGTGGTTCCTCCTGAGAGGTTGGACATCCTCGATGATATGAACCAACCCCTGTCCCACTATTTCATCAACTCATCACACAATACATACCTCACAGGTATACAAACATCCACACACTAAAAGACACAAATATGGTCATAAACTCACGCTAAAACCCATCTGTGCTTTCCCGGTTTAGTGGGGCAGTTGACGGGCCTGTCGTCAGTAGAGATGTACCGGCAGGTGTTGCTGACAGGATGCCGCTGTTTAGAGTTGGACTGCTGGAAGGGCCGCCCACCTGAAGAAGAGCCAATCATCACGCACGGTTTCACCATGACAACTGAGATTCCATTCAAGGTGTTTTTATGAGCCCATCTCCCACTTGACCATTTTAGTTTCCATCGCTCTTATGATGCGGTCACATTTACTGTTGGTTGGGGAATTTTCATGGCAGAAATCCAGTCATTTCATTAGGAACTCTTTGGGATTGGGAATTTACATTGGGAGTTTATATGGCAACCAGATAAATTTTACGTTCATTCCTAAGGGCTGCACTAGAAAGGTTGCTTGAATCTAGAAATATTTAAGCTTAAAGGTGCTCTATGTAAGTTTTTGACTGTACTAAAGCATAAAAATACCATTATGTGCTTGCAGATATTTATTAAACATGCTGAGTTCACACGTTCGTTTCTCTGAAAACCATTGCTACAGCCAGTTATTTTACTTTGAAATTTGCGTTCCGTGTCGGAATTTCTGTTTTTGTGTTGGTCTGTGCAAGACTGCAAGTTGCCAATTTACCCAATAGTATTTCGCCACCCCAGGTTGCCAGTTGGCGGAAAACACATGCAGCGAATTGCAGCCATGGAAGGCAGCGAACAAACTGGCTCAGAGATCGCATATTCTACCCGACCTAAAAAGCCTCAGCATCTATCTAAAAATCTCTATGAACGGGAGCATATTAAAACGTGATATCAACTCATCATAAATCAATAAATAAACAAATTATCTTACAGTGTGTAAGTCCCCTCGTCTTGCAATGTCAATTGATCTCGCTCCTGTTGCGTGTCTTCAAACCGGCAACCCGCGAGAGTTGAGTCTGAGGAGGAGGGGGTGGGGCAAACAATATTTTGAATTTGGACTGCAGTACCCATTTCAACCACTAGCTGTCATACTTACATGGAGCACCTTTAATTTGGACTAATATTAGTGCGTCATCAGACTTCAGCATCAGTTAACACCCATTTGTGTTTTTTGTGCATGGTAAAGGGACAGATGCACCTATAGGTCTTTGAATACTAGTGCGTTTAACAGGACGGGATTGTTGCAGTAACAAGCACATCTGCATTTTTTAACTTCTGGATAATGATTTATTTTAATTTCTGTGCCTAACTCCATTGTTTATAAATCCCAATATGTGTGTGACAAGGTTTATATTTCAGGTCTGTCTCATTGGCGCAAATGTATTTTGTGTTACATATATAAATTAAATTATGAAGAACGACGGATTGGAGATCTGATTTCTTTGTGTTTATAAGCGTAGTGCGCGCTATTTTTCAGTGGCTTTTAAAAATCAACTTTGGCAAAAAGAGGTGGGGACATGTCCCACCCACAAATTACGCCTATGGTGTGAAGGCAAAAGATTTAACAACAGGTTCAAGTTGGTCACTCTGATTTTCTGCGTTGACCAACAGAAAGCTGTCTTGTTTGAAAGGGACTTCTGGTGAGCAGTGCTTCATACATTGCCACACTGTTTATTACCCACAAATTTTCACTAATGTGCAATCACTAATCGCAAATGCAAGCTGCCCATATTTGCTGCGCACACACTAAACTGCAACGAGGGACAGTGTGTGTAATGTTTAAATCTTTGTGTTTTTAGGAGGTGATTGAAGCTATCGCTGAAAGTGCATTCAAGACGTCTCCCTATCCTCTCATCTTGTCCTTTGAGAATCATGTGGACTCGTAAGTATAAGGCATGAGTGTGTAGATAATGCATATTGCTTGTCATTTTTCCGGTTTATATTTTATCTTGATTATTATCTGATCTTTTAGAGCAAAGCAGCAGGCTAAAATGGCAGAGTACTGTCGCTCTATGTTCGGAGACGCGCTGCTCATTGATCCCCTAGATAAATATCCGGTAAGGGCAGGTTTTCAAACTCCAACTTCCAAATATTATGAACTATGTTGTCTATTTTCTTAATAAACAAAAATTCTAAATCTAAAAGATAGAACAGGTCTGTCTGTCCTCCTTAAAACTTTAAAACTTCAAGATTTTAAAATCTATTTCAGGCCAGGCTTTCTGAAGCCAACATTGCTATGCTAAACATTACTCATCTAGTTAAGGATGATGTGCAGTCATTTGGTCATTATTACAGAATAAATGTAGACAGGGTGATCAGGAACTCTGTGCAAAGTGAAAGGATCTTGTATCATCCTGAAAGCATTTGTTCCCCTCTTATTACACGACTACCAGATAAAAGAATAAATGAACGTAAAATTTTGATTTGACCTAAAATCATTGTATTACTGTGAGAAGAAAGAGTGTAATATTATAGCTGGCTGTAACGGTAGTTCATTATACAGTTTTAGTCATTCAAAAAATATTTGACCACAGAATGTAGTGATTGACCATGTAATAACTAAGAATAATAAACAACAATATTTTTAGATTGAAAATAGATTCGTAGGTTTTACATTCATGTTGTTTTTACAGCTGGTTCCTGGTCAACAACTGCCAAGCCCCCAGGAGCTGATGGGGAAGATCTTGATCAAGAACAAGAAGAAACATCACCACAGGGCAACTAACGGTGGCAGCATTAGACGCAAGGAAGGGACGGATGAACAGTCCTCGCCTTTGAATGGTGTGTAAACACAGCGACTAAAAAATAGCCTGATCTGCTCTAGCACAAAAGGGATCATGATTAAAATGAGATGGTCCTCACTGCAAAACACGAGATCCAGGGGCCGAGGTTAGATCCAGATCCAACTCCTCCCACTTTACATATCCCTAAACCTACCCATCTCTGCCCCCTGGATCTAAACCTACCCGTGTCCACCCCCTGGATCAAAACCTACCCATCTCCGCCCCCTGGATCTGGAACCAACTCCTCCCACTTTACATATCCCTAAACCTACCCGTCTCCACCCCCTGGATCTTGTGTTCTGCAGTGAGGGGCTACTGATTAAAATGGTTGCAAATGCATCAAAACAATTGCTACAATAATTGAAATATGTGTAGCAACTTGCATCAAGATGGGGTTTCGTGACACTTTGGGGCCATTCACACACAACTCGTTTTTGCATTTAAAAGATTTGCGCAGTGAAGCACAAAAAAACAAGTTCTGTGTGAACTGCCCCTTTAGAGTCCATGTCAGTGTTTCCTGCATCAGTATCATTGTGTTGTGCTGTCTTGCTTGTTGTCCCAGCAAGCACAGTGCAGCCCGTGATGTTCAATTTGTGAATGAATGACTCCAATTCTACACACTATATACACACTAGTATCACACAATCTTCAACAAACATTCCTCATCTGATCTTCTATGACAAAGTATAACATTTATTTCATTCTGATATCATTTTTAATTCATCACTTACTCTCGTGGGACATTTTATTGCACATCTCTCTCATATCTGCCTGATTAGGGAGTCAGCTCATGAACTATCTGTCATCATTTACTCACCCTCATGTCGTTCCAAACTCATATGGCTTTCTTTCTTAGCACTAAATGATGACATTTACAATTTTGCATACATTTGGACTCTTTCATTAGCTACATTTTGCAACAGCAGTGCAAATGCATGAGGGGCTGTTTTAGTTTAAATTTTAACTCTTGCTGTGGTTTTAAAACCATTCAGGCCCATTCATGAGCAATTAAATATACACATGATCCATTTTTCATTTACTGATTTCATTTCACGTTCAAACCCATTCATCATGAGATTTGTGTTTAGATTGTCCGTTGTCTGAGGGGGATGTGGGCCAGAACATGTCCAATGGGGGCGAGAAGCTTGCAGAGAGGATGACCAAAGACCTTGATATCCGCAAGTCTATTGGTGGGTTTGTGCCTAGTTGACATGAGGTTTCAACCAATCAGGATGAAGACCGAAGTCACTTAGGCACCAGTATGGAAGTTCATGGTCAATGCATTTATAGTGTGTTTTCAATTTTCTGTATTTTGTGTGTGTATTATTTTTTAATATTACCTTATAGACCGGGGGGATGGAGAGACTGATGAAGAGGAGGAAGAGGAACCCATTCCAGATCCAAAAAAACATAACAACACTGATGAGGTAAGTTGTTTACTGTCCTGTTCACTTTTCTGCTCTTTGTCTCTCTTTTTTTTTATGCACGTCTTTGATGTGTCTCTCTGTTTCAGGGTACTGCGTACAGTGAGGTGAACGCTACAGAGGAGATGTCCACATTGGTCAACTACATAGAACCAGTCAAATTCAAATCCTTTGAGGCGGCAGCGAGTGAGTAATGATACCTTTCACATCATAGCTGTTACTATACTGTGTATTTTAGCATGGCTAGAACAGCAAAACTGTATTGACCAATCAGAAGTCAAGACAGAATCATCTATTTTGTAAAGATCTATCTCTCTCTCTTTTTCAGAGAGGAATAAGTATTTTGAGATGTCATCTTTTGTGGAGACCAAAGGCATGGACACATTGAAGAGTTCTCCCAGCGAGTTTGTTGAGTATCCTTCAACAGCCCCTGATTAGATATTGATTGTTAATTACTCAATCACCTTTTCTAAACTTGTCAACTTACACTTTTTATTTGTGTTTGTAGTTCTGATCTGAATCCTCCTCCAAAGCGTAATGTGTTGATTGCAATATTAGTCATTATATAGTGTGCACAAATTTCCACAATAAGTAGCAGACCATCCGAGTACCTTTTGACATACTTATTTCAACACACTGTGATTTGGGACACACTAATATGCGAATTAGTATGCGAATCACGACTCGGCAATTGTTTGTTATATATGTTTGATGTGTCATGTTTGCGCTGTCATATTCGAGTGATGTTGTTTTTCCTGAGCAAAATGTTTTTATTTAGATACAACAAAAAGCAGCTAAGTCGCATCTATCCCAAAGGGACACGTGTGGATTCCAGTAACTATATGCCACAGCTCTTCTGGAACGTGGGCTGCCAGATGGTGGCGCTAAACTTCCAAACTCTCGGTCAGATATGCTGATAGCACCCTGTTAATGCCTTCTTCATTCTTTCTTATCTGTTGTTCTACATTTACGTATATTTTAGGTGCCTTTATATCTTAAAATAAGCTCATATCTCTGTTTCTCAGACTTGCCGATGCAGCTGAACATGGGGGTGTTTGAATATAACGGCCGCTGTGGTTATCTGCTGAAGCCGGAGTTCATGAGACGCACGGATAAACACTTTGACCCCTTTACTGTTGACATTGTGGATGGCATTGTAGCCAACACAGTTAAAATCAAGGTATTGTGTTCACCTGTATCATTCTGTTTGAAGTTATAGTAATAGCACACTGATAGTGTAGTAATAGTGTTTTAATTATTATTATTTTTTTTTCAAATGTAACATGTACAATCAGATCACCGCTCACCTTTCACTTGCATACACAGATCATCTCAGGTCAGTTTCTGAACGATAAGAAGGTTGGTGTTTATGCGGAGGTAGACATGTTTGGACTTCCTGCAGACACTAAAAGAAAATATCGAACAAAAACTTCTAACAACAACTCTCTGGACCCAGTCTGGGATGATGAAACCTTTGTGTTCAATAAGGTAACAAATGAAAGGAATATTTAATCCAATCATGTCAGTTCTGTCGTGCACAAAGCTCTGAAGCTGTCTAATAATGTACTTGTACTATAATAATCTCCACATTTTTATTAAATGCAGTGAAGTATGCTGTTAATCTCTCTCTAGGTGGTATTACCTACCCTGGCGTCTCTTCGGGTAGCAGTGTATGAGGAAAATGGGAAGTTTATTGGTCATCGTATCTTGCCAGTATCGGCTCTGCGCCCAGGTTTGTGCAAAATACATGGCATTGTTTTAACAGAATTGCTGTTCTGGTACCGCACTAAAGATCTGCTGGCTCATATCTGTGTGTGTGTCTGTTAGGATATCACTACATCAGTCTGAAGAATGAGCTGAACCAACCACTCATGCTTTCATCCCTACTCGTGTACACTGAAGCACAAGACTACATCCCCAACGAGCACCAAGGTAGGAGAGAGATCTATGGGACTATGCATGAATGGCAGAAATATGTTACTACACAGAATTACTATTTGCAACTGGTCTAGTGTATGTGTATATATATATATAATATATACAAACCCGATTCAAAAAAAGTTGGGACATTGTACAAATTGTACAAATAAAAAGGAATGCAATAATTTACAAATCTCATAAACTTATATTTTATTCACAATAGAATATAGATAACATATCAAATGTTGAAAGTGATACATTTTGAAATCATCCCAAATATTGGCTCATTTTGGATTTCATAAGAGCTACACATTCCAAAAAAGTTGGGACAGGTAGCAATAAGAGGCCGTAAAAGTTAAATTTACATATAAGGAACAGCTGGAGGACCAATTTGCAACTTATTAGTCAATTGGCAACATGATTGGGTATAAAAAGAGCCTCTCAGAGTGGCAGTGTCTCTCAGAAGTCAAGATGGGCAGAGGATCACCAATTCCCCCAATGCTGCGGCGAAAAATAGTGGAGCAATATCAGAAAGGAGTTTCTCAGAGAAAAATTGCAAAGAGTTTGAAGTGATCATCATCTACAGTGCATAATATCATCCAAAGATTCAGAGAATCTGGAACAATCTCTGTGCGTAAGGGTCAAGGCCGGAAAACCATACTGGATGCCCGTGATCTTCGGGCCCTTAGACGGCACTGCATCACTGCATCACATACAGGAATGCTACTGTAATGGAAATCACAACACGGGCTCAGGAATACTTCCAGAAAACATTGTCGTGAACACAATCCACCGTGCTATTCGCCGTTGCCGGCTAAAACTCTATAGGTAAAAAAAGAAGCCATATCTAAACATGATCGAGAAGCGCAGGCGTTTTCTCTGGGCCAAGGCTCATTTAAAATGGACTGTGGCAAAGTGGAAAACTGTTCTGTGGTCAGACGAATCAAAATTTGAAGTTATTTTTGGAAAACTGGGACGCCATGTCAACCGAACTAAAGAGGACAAGGACAACCCAAGTTGTTATCAGCGCTCAGTTCAGAAGCCTGCATCTCTGATGGTATGGGGTTGCACGAGTGCATGTGGCATGGGCAGCTTACACATCTGGAAAGGCACCATCAATGCTGAAAGGTATATCCAAGTTCTAGAACAACATATGCTCCTATCCAGACGTCGTCTCTTTCAGGGAAGACCTTGCATTTTCCAACATGACAATTCCAGACCACATACTGCAGCAATTACAACATCATGGCTGCGTAGAAGAAGGAACCGGGTACTGAAATGGCCAGCCTGCAGTCCAGATCTTTCACCCATAGAAAACATTTGGCGCATCATAAAGAGGAAGATGCGACAAAGAAGACCTATGACAGTTAAGCAACTAGAAGCCTGTATTAGACAAGAATGAATGAATGAATGAATGAGGCATTTATATAGCGCTTTCATATGTACTACTGTACACCCAAAGCGCTTTACAATCATATCAGGGGTCTCTCCTCATCCACCACCAGAATGGGACAACAGTCCTATTCCTAAATTTGAGCAACTTGTCTCCTCAGTCCCCAGACATTTGCAGACTGTTATAAAAAGAGGGGATGCCACACAGTGATAAACATGGCCTTGTCCCAACTTTTTTGAGATGTGTTGATGCCATGAAATTTAAAATTAACTTATTTTTCCCTTAAAATTATACATTTTCTCAGTTTAAACATTTGATATGTCATCTATGTTGTATTCTGAATAAAATATTGAAATTTGAAACTTCCACATCATTGCATTCTGTTTTTATTCACAATTTGTACAGTGTCCCCACTATTTTCGAATCGGGTTTGTGTATATATATATATATATATATATATATACACATACATACATACATACATACATACATTTTTTTTCCATCTGCCAAAAACAGAGGTTCATTTTATGACAGAGGTGCAGTGTTTTGTTGTTGTTTGTTTGTTTCTTGTTAAACTGCTGCTTTTAAACAGCATTAAACAGTTTCAGTGACAAAAAAAAGTGTGACATGCATTAAGTTGTTCAAAGTTAGTTTTTCAGTTCAATTCTGTGCATAAAAGTGACTAGTGTATTTAGCTGCAGTGTGTACAGAAATCTTTTTTTTTTGCAAGTAGTCATTTACAGTAGCAGAAACTACTGTAGTTAAGTGTCTTACACAATGGTAATTTGAAGAGTGTCTTTAGGTTACAAGCTCTGATATGTCTACCTTCGTAACAGAGTCTTACTCTGATGATTTTCTTCTGTCTTCCATTTGTGTGTGTGTGTGTGTGTGTGTGTGTTAAGAGTATGCAGAGGCTCTGACAAACCCCATCAAACATCTCTCTCTGCTGGCCCAGAGAGAAAGGCAGCTATTAGCACTTATGGAGGAAACCACTGAGGTCAGTCACCCTTATTTTTGTGTCTAAAGCAGCATGGACTTTATCTTAGTTAGGTGCCATTTAGCAAATCTAGTAGAAGTACTAGTAGTGCAAATTTGAATCTCTGTAACCAACCAGTTCTTTCTTCTGATCTCTCTTCTGGAATCGCCCCAAAAAAAAGTCTTCATTTGCTCACCTTTGTGTCGTTCCAAACTTTTATGATTTTCTTTACTCTATAGAACAGGGGTCGACAAACTATAGCATGCTTACCAACATTGGCACGCGGAGGGATAATCACTGGCATGTGATGATAACTAAAGAGTTGTATGTATTTAGTTTAAATAAAGTCGCTTGGACTTGCATACGGACGTACATTTTGAGGTAATCATTCCTCGTAGTCACACAGTCTGATATGTATATTCAGAGCTTCTCCTTTTTTTTCTTCCATGGAAGAAGTAAAATCAATTGGGTTTGAAACAAAATGAACGGTGATTTTTGGTTAAACTATTGCATTTACCATTAGCTCACCCTCCCACGAACTAACATCTTACAGATATTTAAGCCAATAAGTGAATACATGTTTGTCTTTCTTTCTTCAGTCGAAAAGAAATTATGGTTTTTGAGGAAAACATTCCAGGATTGTTCTCCATATTATGGACTTTAGCGGCTACCAGTGGGTTGAAGGGCTGCTTCAAAGGACTCTACATGATACCAGGCAAGGAATAAGGGTCTTATCTAGCAAAATGATCAGCCAAATTATATACTTTTTAACCACAAATGCTCATTATGCACTAGCTCTGCAATGTGGCATGCATTACGTAATCACGTTGGAAAGGTCACGCTAGACGTAGGTGGAAGTACCGAGCAAGTGTTTACAAAGCAAAAGTGCAAAGACTAAGTCAAACAGCCTTTACAAAAAAAGGGGAAAAAAACAATGTCAGAAAATTTTGAAGTTGGAGGAGAAAATCATGACAAGTTTTTCGACCGCAGTACTTCCACCTACGTCATGCGTGACCTTTCAATGTAATGCGTGGCGCATCACAGAGCAGTGCAAGACAAGCATTTGTGGTTAAAAAGTATATACATTTTTCTATTTTTTGTAGAAAAAGGGCAATCTTTTGGCTATATAAGACCCTTATTCCTTGGCTCGGATTGTGTAGAGCCCTTTGAAGCTACGTTGAAATTTGGACTCCACTATATGGAGAAAAATCCTGGAATGTGTTCCTCAAAAAACTATTTCTTTTCGACTGAAGAAAGAAAGGCATGAACATCTTGGATGACTAAATTATCAGGAAATTTTAATTCTGAAGTGAACTAATCCTTTAAGGGATAGAATATACAGTTTGTACCGCATACAAATTCTAATGGCTATGGAAAGTCTCCATAAAACTTGGAAATCCAACATGTGTTTGTTTGTGTGTGTGTGTGTGTGTGCAGGGTGGGCCTGCGAAACCAGAAGAACGAGACGGGATTGACTCTGGCGGCGCGAACCCTGCTGACCCTTTCTGCCCTCTGCCATCTCCAACACTTTCTCCTGTAGTCGCCGAGGTCATGAATCCTCCTCCATCAGGTTTGGTCTAACCTCTGAAACAATCTTCTTTTTCCTGCTATCATCCTCTCAGTCATTCTCTGTCTCTGTCTGCATTTTGGCCATAATGTTACTCATGTCAGTTTTGTATAGATGTCTACTCATGAATATGCATGTCATGTCCATTAAGTGACCTGTATGTTCCGTGTAATATATTTTAGGCGCAAAAGAAGATCTAATCAACAATATTCTTAAAGGTAAGATCCACTCACCCTCATTTAACCATCATACACTCATCTTCATCAGTCACTCGCCTGCAGAGCACTGAGAGCGGTGTGGTATATCATCTTCACGCTGTGTGTCTGTTTGTGTTCTGCAGTAATCGAACCTCAGTCTATTGATGAGTTCAAACAGCACAGCTCCTACCAGAAGCTGTTGAAGAAGCAGTGCAAGGAACTGAAGGAGCTGAGCAAGAAACATCAGAAAAAGGTCAAAAGCACTTACAATAAAGGTGCCGTAGAACGGGTTTTCAAAAGATGTAATATAAGTCTAAGGTGTCCCCTGAATGTGTTTGTGAAGTTTCAGCTCAAAATACCACATAGATTTATTTTAATTCATTTTGGGGCATCATTAAATATGAGCCGATTTAGGCTGCGGCCCCATTAAATTCTCGTGCTCTCTGCCCCCGGAGCTCGCGCTTGCCTTAAACAGCATAAACAAAGTTCACACAGCTAATATAACCCTCAAAATGGATCTTTACAAAGTGTTCGTCATGCAGCATGTCTAATCGCGTAAGTATAGTATTTATTTGGATGTTTACATTTGATTCTGAATGAGTTTGATGGTGCTCCGTGGCTAAAGCTAACATTACACACTGTTGGAGAGATTTATGAAGAATGAAGTTGTTTATGAATTATACAGACTGCAAGTGTTTAAAAAATGAAAATAACAACAGTCTTGTCTCCGTGAATACAGTAAGAAACGTTGGTAACTTTAACCACATTTAACAGAACATTAGCAACATGCTAACGAAACATTTAGAAAGAGACAATTTATAAATATCACTAAAAATATCATGTTATTATGGATCATGTCAGTTATTATTGTTCCATCTGCCATTTTTCGCTGTTGTCCTTCCTTGCTTACCTGCATAAAGTCTGTTGATTCGGACGTTAATACTGCCTTGTGTAATGCCTTGAACATGAGCTGGCATATGCAAATATTGGGGGCGTACATATTAATGATCCCGACTGTTACGTAACAGTCGGTGTTATGTTGAGATTCGCCTGTTCTTCGGAGGTCTTTTAAACAAATGAGATTTATATAAGAAGGAGGAAACAATGGTGTTTGAGACTGACTGTATGTCATTTCCATGTACTGAACTCTTGTTATTCAACTATGCCAAGGTATATTACATTTTTAATTCTAGGGCACCTTTAAAAGAGAGAGAGCGTGGGAGAGTATGCACTTTCAGGACACAATAAAACGTATTTTGTGGCAAAAACCATGACAATAATATGTCGTTTTCATCCTATTGTTTACTATATTTATTTGCTTGGTTGGTGTCATTGTGGGTTTTGTTTCTTTTGCGGTTGTAGGCTGTAGGACCTATTGAAATAACTGAAATCATTTGGCGAAGTGATATGGAACTGCAATGCGGTCAAAACCTGCCTAGAACTACTTTAGCATTGTGTTTCCCTGAAAATAATTGCACACCTTAAAACGTTGGTCAACCAATCATTAGAGCATTCAAGAGCCCCGTAGTATAATTTTCTATAATAGCACGTATATGAAGTGATTCCAGGTCTTGACTGCATTGCCGTTCCATATCATTCCAGTGAATGATCAGAACTTCAAATAGCTGTAGTCATGATAAAGTACTAACAAACAAATGAGATTTTTATCTATAAAAAATTTTTAGTTTTTATAATTTGACTGTCCAGCTAGCTCAATACTTAAATGAAACATCAATAAAAGCATCTAAAAACTAAATAATGATGAAGTTAACTTCGCTATCTACTGAGGGCTGCAGCAGACTCAAGTCACGCTCTCGCTATAACTTTGTACCGTGTAACTGCTTAGAAACAGCCCCAGTTCTAAAGTGAGGTTTTCAAATTAGTAACAGAGGCTTGGGCTGTTTCGACGCAAGACATTTAAACATGCCCGAAGAAAAGAGTTTTACAAATGAAAAATGTCTCAAGATAAATGTGTACCTGTTTGGTTAACATGTTTTAGCACATTTAGCAATGTGCAAAAACATGCTAGCAACTTGCTAAACACCCTTTCTAGCCAGGCTTGCTCAACCCCAAATCAAAGTTGATCTAGAAGAACTTTTTATGTAGTTAAATATTAATGCACACCCATGGTTGAACGTGACCTTGACGGCACATTCCTTACTTAAAACTTAAAGGTGCCCTAGATTCAAAAATTGAATTTACCTCGGCATAGTTAAATAAGAGTTCAGTACATGGAAAAGACATACAGTGAGTCTCAAACTCCATCGTTTCCTCCTTCTTATATAAATCTCATTTGTTTAAAAGACCTCCGAAGAACAGGCGAATCTCAACATAACACCGACTGTTAAGTAACAGTCGGGGTGTACGCCCCCAATATTTGCATATGCCAGCCCATGTTCCCAACTTTATGAAAGGCATTAGACAAGGGCAGAACGTCTGGATGTGCACAGCTGAATCAACAGACTAGGTAAACAAGCAAGGACAATAGCAAAAAATGGCAGATGGAGCAATAATAACTGACATGATCCATGATAACATGATATTTTTAGTGATATTTGTAAATTGTCTTTCTAAATGTTTCGTTAGCATGTTGCTAATGTACTGTTAAATGTGGTTAGTTACCATCGTTTCTTTCTGTATTCACGGAGACAAGAGCCGTCGCTATTTTCATTTTTAAACACTTGCAGTCTGTATAATGCATAAACACAACTTCATTCTTTATAAATCTCTCCAACAGTGTAGCATTAGCCGTTAGCCACGGAGCATAGCCTCAAACTCATTCAGAATCAATGTAAACATCAAAATAAACACTGTACTTACGCAATTAGACATGCTGCATGACGAACACTTTGTAAAAATCCATTTTGAGGGTTATATTAGCTGTTTGAACTTTTTTTATGTTGTTTAAGGCAAGCGCGAGCTCCGTGGGCGTGGAGCACGAGATTTAAAGGGCCACACACCCTGAATCGGCTCATTTCTAATTATGCCCCAAAATAGGCAGTTAAAAAAATGAATTAAAAAAAATCTATGGGGTATTTTGAGCTGAAACTTCACAGACACATTCAGGGGACACCTTAGACTTATATTACATCTTTAAAAAAAAAATTCTAGGGCACCTTTAAGGACAAAAACCTGACAAATGTCTTGAAATACAACATCAGAACAGTGTCTTAAGGTGTGGTAACCGTAGTATAACCAGAATAATTGACTCCAGGCCATTGAATTCTTCAAAAATAATGCATTACCACCTCTGGTGTGCATTTTTTTCTAAGAATTCAGTGGCCCATCATCAATTATTCCTTACTTAATCAACACCTTTAAACATTTATCAGCCAATCAGAATCGAGCTTTCAGAAGTGCTGTGACATAAGAATGGTGAACTCTGATAAATAGTACAGCAGCACTACTATGCCGTTAAAGGCAGAAACAGTAACTTTGAAAAAATAATGTGTGTTTGTGTGTTTTAGATGTGGGCTCTCAGTAAGGATCAGAGGACTCGCTGTAATCAGCTGAACTCTGACCTCCAGAGGAAACGGAGTCAGATGGAGAAGCGTCTGCGCTCCAGTCTGAAGAAAAAGTGAGGGCATTTAAAGTCGACTTTGACCTTTTAACTTAAATTATTGTTGGCCAGGTGGATATTGTGCTTGTGTGACATTTCATATTATGATCAAGAGATCAGGAGCTCAGAGCGGTAAAGCAGCCACACTGAAATGAACATGCAGTTCTCTTGAGGAACGTTGTAAAGCAGAGAATAAAGGAAAGGAATGGGCTTAGGCCCTCTGATGGGTATTTTACATTGTTTAAAGCAGGCAACGACACCAGTAGGTAAACACAGACTGCCTTATTTAGTTATGTAAGTAGATAACTCTGACTTTTTATAGAACATCTGACCTTTTGTGCAGTTTTCAAATGCTCAATGTCACAAGTTTTGATTAGTGACCTAGAAATAGTGCAGAATTTGAAATATTTCTTCACGTTACAGTAGAACATTTCTTTGTTATAAATTGATCAAAATCCTACTTTGATTTTTAGGAGATTTTATTTTCAACTGGCCCTTGGTTTAAACAACATTGGAAAGTGTTCACATTGAATAATTTCTTTGTGAATTAATATTATAAAGGGGTGTTTGCTGTTTGTGTGCGCACAGTGGGTCAGAGGAGCCCGTGCAGAGGGAATTGAATGAACTGGATCTGGAGCTACAGAGACAGACGGAGCAGTTCAGAGAGCAGCAGATGCAGGCGCTTCTTGCGCTCAGACAGACACAACATCAGAGAGAGAATGAGGCTAAACAGTGCCACCTCATAGAGGTATGACACGCATAACAATAGCCCAAAGACATCGCGATCACAGCTGCTCTGAGAGGCACTACACACACACTGCTAAAAATACTAATTCTTTGTGTCTCAGGCCAATCAGAAACTGAGGGAAATCGCCCAAGACTGCCAAGCAGCCCAGATCAAAAAACTCAAGGAAGTGTGTGACAAGTAAGAAATGTTTGGTTGTGCTTTGAGGTGCATTTGTGTGTGTGGACAAATGCTGAAATGTCACGTTTCTATTTGCAGAGAGAAGAAAGAGTTACAGAAGATTCTGGACAGAAAAAGGCTAAACAGCATCATCGAGGCCAAGAAAGCAGAAAAGGAAAAGGCTGAGACGTTAGTAATGGTTTTTCTCATCTCAAGGACAGTGCCTGTAGCAGTCTAGGGGTTAAACGGTTAGCTCACCCAAAAATGAAAATTCTGCCATCATTTATTCACCCTTGAATCATTCCAAACCGGTATGACTTTCTTTTTTCTGCAGAACACTAAAGAAGATATTTTGAAGAATATTGGTGACTAAACCGTTTTGATTACTATTAACATCCACTGGATAAACCCCTGAGACATTTCTCAAAATATCTTAATTTGTGTTTCACAGAAGAGAGAAAATTATACAGGTTTGGATCGATATGTTCACCAAAAAGTGAACATTCTATCGTCATTTACTCACCCTTATGTGTGTTTTGTCCATATATGAAAGTCAATGGGGTTTTTCTGTTGTTTTGGACAGTACTGACTTTCATTATATGGGCAAAATGCTGTTACATCCCTTTAATGTTCCGCGATGCCTAGAGATGTCTTTAAATGTCTGTTATTGAAACTGTGTTAAGTGAAACGTATACACAAAGATAAACAAGTCAATTTTCTGAATGTGCTGCTGAGGTTGATCGAGACATTAACTTCTAGGTAGTTCAGCATTGCTACAAAGAATGTACAAGGAAAGTAACCTTCTTCTGTCATTCTCTCACTTAGCAGGGAGCTGAACGAGATCAATAAAAAACATATTGCTGAATCAGTCAGCTTAATCCGTCAGGTGAGTTCTGGAAAAGTGTCTGGATTTCTGTGTTAATGGCTCTTTGTGATATTTAAGATAGCCTTTACACCTTGTCCTAATTAGGTGCCACTAAAGTCTCCATTGTCATTGTCAGGTTTATTTATTTATTTATTTTGGCCTATACTGAGACCGTAAAAGCCCAGACACACCAAACTGACATCAGAGAACTAGTGGCAACAAAAGCCAGCTGTGGTGTCACCTCAAATCGCCTGTGTCTGGACCAAAAAGTTGCATTTAAACACACTGCAAAGACTACAGCCAGCAGCCTGCTACCACATACTAGACTTTCTGTGCTTGCATAATTGGAAATAACTCTCCATACCAGCAGGTGAAAGTAATGTGCTGCATGCGTCACTCAAAGGGGTAACCGGAGAAGCTACATCTGTGACTATGACTGTGGTAGAAACCGTAAAACACAGTAGCGATTGCTTGCTTTTGTCACTTTAGCTTTCCTTCTTGTGCACTGGTTCACTAAGCTGAACAGCCAGTCAGAGTGATCTGTCTCACCGCTGTGCTCCATCACCGAGTCAACATGCTCAATTGGCCGAAAAGCTACCCACAGGGGTTAGACTAGTGCCAATGCCGTGGAATGCAGAGCAAAAACTAGGCCGGCAGCCGCTCGACGATGGCCGACATTTGCCGATCGTCAGCTTGGTGTGTCACAGCCTTAATGCAGCACAAGACAAAAAAATCATAGTCAATCAGAGGATTGGATGTTTCTATTTGTCTCATCACTGGGTAGCTCCACCCATAGTAAAACTCAAGAAAGCTGTCTAATAAACAAAGCACTTGACAGAATCTCATCACTTTTGGACAAAAACTCAGATTATGGATTGATGCTGTTATTGCTCCACACCTTGTTAGGACAAAGTGTTACAGAGCCATATAAAACATACTCTAGTACAAACATTCAAGGTCAAGCTTCCTCATAAAGTCCTCTAATTCCTTCTCTCTTTTTGTGTAGCTGGAAGTGTCTCAGGGGAAGCGTCAAGACAAGTTAAAAGCCCTTCACAAGGACATCCTTCAGAAAATAGAGGAGGAGGTTCCTCTGGTCAGTCCATGCACAGATCTATTCAGTCTTCAATCCTGACATGCTAGTAGCTGTTCATCACCACATTATTTTCTTTTACTGATCGATTCCTCCTATTTAAGGCAGAATTTGGGAAGTATCCCTTACAGAAATCTCCCATAGTAACTATACTGTAGCTTTTGCCAAAATACCATAGTTACAGGAGATATAATGCCATACACTGGCATCGAGAAAAAAGAAATGGTCATTTCAGATTCTGAAAGCTTCTTACACTATATTTGAAGTAAGGGTGGTAGATATACCAGACACGATAAACCACTAGAAATTTGACAACTGGTTACTTGCCTTGATTTTAAACTTTTCAAGCACAAAAAGACAAGAAAAAGAACTCAATTCAGTATTTGCACGCTGTTTGACAGACGGCTTTCTGAGCGCACACATCTGAAGCGTACTCGTTTGTAAGTACTGAATGGCTGATTACACTTAAAGGGATAGTTTGCCCAAAAATTAAAATCATTTACTCACCATCATGTCTTTTCAAACCTGTTAGACTTAATCTTCAAAACACAAATTAAGATATTTTTAATGAAACCTGAGAGGTTACATTTTATGTTCCTCCAGTAAAAGTACTGGTAACAAAAGCAGTCATAAAGGAATTAAATATGAATCCATATAAGCGGTTTAATCCAAATCTTGTGAAGAGATATAATCCCTTTATATGATGAACAAATTTAATTTAGGCTTTTATTTTATTTAAAATTTTGGGTGAACTATCCTTTTAAACAGCTAAATACACACAAAGTTATGTGCTCATCTAGCTGTAATCGCTGCTCGATTTTGGCAAGTATTCAGGTAAAAATAGTCGGTTATGTGTTAAAACAGTTGGGGGGAAATCGAATATGTACCAATATATCGGATCCATATGTTTAGTCCTAAAGTAACAGCAGCCTAATATACCTGCTTCTGTCAGTGTCCTTAATTTTATCAAACAAAAGATAAAGTAACTCGCTGCTCTTGACTTAATAACTTTTGTAGCTTTAAAAAGAATCAATATATTTATTTAATATAGTTCAGTGTTTTATTTTTACATTTGATTATTTAATTTCTGTAGAGAACTGTGAAATGTGTTTTAAAAAAATGTTGATATCATAACAACCTTTTTTTCCCCAGTAATAATAACTTTATTGTGATGTACTGTTATCGTGACGTAAAATTGCTCATATTATGACATAAAAACTTATCACCCAACCTTTTTGTTATCTTAAATAATGTTAATGAGCTTAGATATTTTTTCCTCCTTACTTCATGTGGAATTGCACTCTAAATCCTAATTTCTTTGCAGAATCAGACCCGTCTGACAAACGAGTGCGAGGCGGAGCTGAAGCTCTTGCCAAAGGAGGTCTCTCACTTCCTTCAGGAGCTTGAGAGCAAAGGCTCTCGTAAAGACCTGATCGGTCAGGCCAATGACAGCCCCAGCTCTGGCCCCTCCTCCAACTGCAGCACACCCCCTTACTCCTCCCCCAACCACAGCTGGAGCAACATGGGCAATATCTCTCTGCTGGAATCCTCCTCAACCTCAAACACTCCCGTCAAGTCAGAGGCGGATACTACAGGAGTATACTAGTGATACTACAGTTTGTTTTATTTGACTTTCCTATCACTCTCTCCAATCTATTTCTGTCCACAGTGGATTTAAAGAATAGACATAGTATTACTAAAAATTTTATGCATTTTTTGAGGATTTTTTTTTAAACCTGTATATACTTTGCCACTCTGTCTGAATCAAATCTGATGTCTTTTTTTTTTTTTTTTTTTANTGAATCAAAGTTTTAATCCAGAAACAAAGTGGATTTTATCTAGCTTTAATGACGTGGGCTCTCATACATACTAATGCCTGTACGTAAGACCTGTGGAAAAACAGAGGGACGGGGTTCTCTATTTATTTCTGTTGTATATTGTGCACTTTGCAGCTTTAAGTGTAGTTCCATGAGTCGTCCTGAGGGTGGCAGTGTAAATTTGGCAGTAAAGAATTCTGAGGCTGTGATGCTAACGCTAGGCTAATGCTTAATCTGGTGGTATGTGTTTACATAATAATGCACAGATGGACTATTGCTTACCCAGCCCCCAGAAACACAGATTTAATTTCTTTCATTTCACCACTGCAGCCAAAACATCCTGTCATGTTAATGTTTATCGGGTCCTAAATTCAACTGTCAGGAAAAAAAAAAAGAAAAAAAAAATCTAGAAATACTGTACCAATAAGGGAACAACAGCTTGTCACAAAGGGACAACTATGTATCTTATCCATCCCTTAAAGGTAGAAATTAGTTCCTTAAAGTAGTAATATATTCCATTAAAGTATTACAATATATCTTTTAAGGTTAAATAAGGTACAAATTTGTCCATTTGAGGGTGCCACTCCAGTGGCAAGCTGTTGTACCTCTAAAATTACAAATTTTTTTTTTAGTCTATTCGTTTGTTCTATGACACTTAAATGTTTAAGTGCCTCAAATCTTCATATACAGTACTTCTCTTGAACTCTTTCACCCAGATAATTCGTGTAATCCCACTCGCTCTCTCTCCCGTACCTCCCCCGTATCCGTCTCTCTGTCGGTTGGTTTAATCTAATCCCGACTCTGTGTAATTGGCAGTGATCCCACATCTCACACTGTCTGAAATCCAGTGATGTCCAGGAAACTTCATGGGCCACCCCTTGTATTTTTGTCCAACCGCAGATGAATCCGCTCACAAACGGAGGGACGTCGCTTGCAAATCCCCCGTCTTGCGTTAACAAGGTCTGTACGGAATCAGAGTCATAACATGTTGCATAATATGCAACAAAACGGCATACGAGGGGTTTTTATGTGAGATTGAAGCAAGACTTTTACAGATTAGATCCGATCACTGCAATCCAGGGCTTTTTCTAATCCATTAGAATGCATGACGGTCGGATTTTGCTTTCTCGTACTGTAATCTGGTCACCTTCCTCTTCCTGTTTACTTTCATAACTTTGGTCAGTTCATGGGTTCTATGTCCATTTGCCTATCTTCCTTTGACTCTCTTTGTGTCTCTCAGGGCTCCGATGCTCAAAATGAAGAGAGTTGGAGTTGACGTACATGCATTCAGTCTAGCGTGCATCATTCACATGACAGTGTGCTCTATGATCTCGATTGAAGCACTTTGAGAAAGACAATGATTACAGCACTTATGACTACCAAACAATTACATTTGCTGAGTGAGTAACATAATATGCAACATGCACGTTACGTTTCTTCTCCATGCGTTGATGAAAATATGTCCTAGAGTAATTTACAAAGTGTGTGTGTTTGTATGTGTGAGGTAAGTGCTGGCTGCGAGAATGGACACTGCACAGTAGAGTTTAGAAGGCCAGAAGGCAAAAGGGCTGAAGTGAGATGGACAACACCGTTGAGAAGCTAGCGTTGAGGGTTTGTTTTTATGACTCAGGCCATTCGCATGTTAAGTCGATAGCTTTATGTACCCGTATAAGCAGGGATAAATGGTACTTGCATGTAAACATTTCCTCTCTTCATGTCTCGTTATCTTTGGAGAGGGACATTAGTGTTGTACATACCAGGAAATATTAATGTGTGCATTTCAGTCGAAACCACATGAGAGTTTATATCGATCTACATATAATTCATTCCATTTTAGAGGTAAATGAATTCTACTACTGACTAGAGGAGAAGTCGTGAGTGACGTCTGTCTTTTTGCTTGTCTTAGGCTGATCTTAGTGTCCCAGTAACAAGCACACACTTTACAGTCGTCCTAAGCACCATTCAGCTGTCTTTTACTGCCTATCTGTCATTTAATTTTTGGGTTAAAATGAGGTACAAGTGTTTTATTGAGAGACACCTTAATACTTTATGGCCTGTATTTTTATTATTTTTAAATTGTAGACACTTTATGATTGTCATATTCCTTACAGTGGCATGATTCTATATTGTGCCTGTGTAATATTGTGTTATGGTTCTCATGTTTAAAGACAGTAGTAATGGTTGAATGGCACTACTTTATCATTTAAAAAAACTTTCTTTTTTTTTCATCGAGGGATTTAGAACCCCACTTTTTATTGTCTTAAAATGGGACAAAAATTCAGGTTATTCTTCTGGTTTTTATTTTAATTTTAGCACTTTTTATTTTAAAAATGCTTTGCAAATCATGTCCTGTAAATTGAGTTCATTGTTGGTATACGGTTTGTTTTTTCAAAGCCCACATTAGCATGCAAATTTCAGTCTATAACCAAACGTCCTCAGGGGATGAGCCAGGCTGGTCCATCACACTTGTGGGCCCAAACTGAGTGATGCTTTGTGTGTACTGAAATCTGTGAGGACTGCATTCAGACTTTAAGGGACAAAACATGCTTAACCAAGGGCTAACTTCTGCTCGGCCTCAGTTACAGCTTTATCCAAGTACATATCTCATAGTTTCTCTCTGCGTCTGTCTCTTTATCAGCTTCCTACTGAAACACTCTTTTGTTAACACTGTATGTAGATAATGTACTGGTCTGCCTTGTTTAAAGGGAAAATTATTACTCTGGATGTAATTTTTATTGCCTCGATAAATAATATAACTGTACATTCAATAAATGCAGAACGTTGTCAAACATTCTCTTGCTTGTTGCTTCCCTTTTTCAGTTCTACTTTTATAGGATGAGAACTCCTATTATAGGATGTGTTTTCAGATTGTGAAATGGTTTAGTTCTTTTGTGAAGGACAGATTACGTGACATGATGAAGGTGTGCGAGACATCCTCAATTTTTTATTGCTAAATATGAGTGTGGAAAAGAAAGAAAGAAATAGAAAATGTCCAGTGTTTAGTAATATTTATGAACTATGATAGTATTTATTAATATTTTGAATAATATTTATTAATATCTATTTATATTTAGTTTTTTTATAATTAGGGGTTCAAGCGCGTAGCACTGAAACCCTATTGTAATTGTTAAAATTTCCAAGGATCAGCATTCTCCCCTAAAAGTGATCGGGCTGACCAAACCGTAAGTCGTAGAGACTTGAAACTTTGAGGGCTGGTAGTACTCACACCCTCTACAACGTCACCAAGACTCACCCCGATCGGCCTGAAAGGGGCGCTACAGCGGTGAAAAGTACGAAATGTCTCATAACTCTCTAAACCATTATTTGTAGGCTCAAGAGTTTTACATGACAAAATGCATGCCTCAGATTCAATTTGTTTGATTTTTTTGAAAAACCTACTTCTGTGAACTAATCCTAAAAACCAAACCAGTGCAGCAAGATTCTCTGGAGTATGATTATCAATAATTATTTTTTTTAAAAACTTCGAAGAATTTCGATTCACTGTCCCTAAGGGCAGCAAAAATGTTCAGAATGTAGCCACTTTTACTGAAATGACTATAACTTTTGAACTGAATGAGATATTTTCACCAAACTCGGCACAGGGCTCGGTGACTGACCACTTGGTGGCGCTGAAACAGGAAAAAACGTAAAAACCGCTATAACTACACAATTCTTAGTCTGATTGACTTGAAAATTGGCATGTGGTGTCTTTGTCCAAGGTGCCAAGAAAAACGTGGTCAATGAATTTTGAGCAGCTATCAAGGGTTAACGGAGGCCAATCGGAATGAAACTCATTGGGCCTGTTTGACTCACGCCCTATAGAGGCCTGTGAGAAATTAGAAAGAAATCAGCCACCGGGGGCGCCTTCACATTTTTCACGTGCATAAAGGATTGTATTTTTTGTATTTATTTTTTTTATTTTTTGCATGCGCCCATGACATTTTTTTGGTCCCCATGAGGAAAAACAGCTTATAAATCATATTAAGTGATGTTTTTTCTTTTGAAAATGTAGTAAGTCTTCTGTGATGGGTAGATTTAGGGTTTGATCCCTCGTCTGCACACCAACATGCACAACATCCATAAAGCATCCTGATGTTGAATATTATCATTCAGCATTGCTGTACAGTTTGCTTATAAATAGATACTAGTCAATTGTCATATGACATTGCTTTGAAGAGTTAATACTTTCTCAGTTGTCTTCTGATGGTTGAAAGACATCTGTGAAACATGATTTTTAGAATAACCTTTGTCCCATTTTTGACTAGTTACTACAGTTTTACCACAGAGTTTGAGATGGAAGAGGGGATTTGTCTCCTTTTTAGAGCAACTGTTCAAAGAATATAACTGTGAGGCTTATGAAAGCTCCTCAGAGCTGAATGCAATTCTTAAGACCCTTCAGCAGCTTCTAAGTACAAAAGCCTCTCCTGCCTTTATTTGAAGATGGCGACAGAAAAAAAAAGCCTGTTTCCTTTGATTTACAGCTGGGATTGCTTTGCAAGGCTTGTTTTTGTGATGGGACAGTGATGTTGCAAAAATGCTCCATTTCTGATTTCAGCTTAGCGTCAAACAATCAAGTGACTGAAAAATACAATCCTCTGCAATCTCATTAAATATTAGGATATTAATTTACTTGGATTATTTGGATACATGTTAGTTGATGCTATGAAGGTTATTACTAGGGTAAAAATAATAAAAACATTTAAAAATCAGAATTTGAATAAAGCAAATACATGAAAGTGTGTCAATCTTTAATTTCCATAGTTGACGCAGTGGGAGACCACCAGTGCAAACACTTCTATTTAACTTTTTAGAATTGAATACAACAATATTCATTACAAATGATATATTTGAGTGAACTGAAAAATTAACATGAATTGCATGTTAATTGGCTTTAATTGGCTTTACTCAAAGCATACTCAAAATGTATGAACTCTGCAAGTTTTGCGTCAAACAAGGTGAGGATCATGCATAATTTGAGAATGATCCAAAGAGTGTCTTGTGCCTCAATGGATGCAAGAACATCTGACCATTTGTACAAAAGAGTTATGCAGATACGCTTAGAACAGAATCTGAAATTAGTTTGGTCATAATGCTTTTTTTAGCGTTTCAAAACCCTAAATCTTTTTTAAATTAGATTTTAAACCCCAGTTGTGGTCTCAGTTGTGGTATGTAACAAAGCATTGAACAATCCAATTCAGTATATATCTGAGGCACATAACCTGCACATTCAAATTCTCTCACAGCCTCTCAATGGCCTCAGCAGCCAGTCAATCTTTAATTAGATTTCCCAGTAATTTCCCATTCATTCATTTTTCTTTTCTGACCTCTTCACATTCTTACTCTTTCTTATCTCCTGCCTTTGTATTTCGAGCACAAAGCTTTTCTCCTCTCTCCCTTTTTCTGTTTTGTTCCCTAGTGAGCATCTGCTTCCACCTCATTCTTTCTGCTCTCGTTCTGTCATTTCTTTCTTTCCAGTGGACAGGTCCATGAGCGCGAGTCAGAGCGTAGAGCCGGCGCCTGAATGTAATGCCTGACATCCATCAACTTAGTTTACAGAGGAATATGTACATCCCACTCTTCTTGCTCACTTGTAGCACCTCATACATCCAATCTGCATTTTTGTAACTCAACTGAACAAGTTCAGCTGAGCAATATCACATGAACAATCGTGCTGTTGTTCTGGAAATGACCATGTCTGTTATTCAGCTATATCTGCCTGTTAAGTCTCATGTAATGCGTAATTTCCCCCCGGGTCCAAACACTTAATAAGCAAATGACAAGCAAAAAACAAATGGTGCTAATATACATTCAAGGTGTGCTGTACTGAAAAATCATGATCCTCCAATCATCTCAATACTGAAAGCTTAGTTGGCCAGACAGTGATTCATTTTTTTCCTGAATCATTAAAATATTAGTGTCCAGGACACTGTGAGCTCGGAAACTGTAGAAGACTGACAATATGAGTTTTTAAAAGCAAGATGTGCTATAAAGGAATAGTGCTCATAAACTGCTCATAGTATTCTCACTTGTAACGGAATAAAGGCTTGGCCCCAGAAACAGTATTCATCATGACTTAACAAGTGAATGGTACTGATATTCAGACCAACAGCATTATTGATTGTGATATTGAGTATGATATAACTTTTACAATATATACAGTATCAGATCAATTATTTCCAGTTAGTATATTTTTCTTCACCAGTGAAGAGCAACACACAGTAGTGGCATTTAGTTTAAATTTGTCTTATTATACAAACAAGTTCACTTGGTTGAGTGAATGATTCAATGACTCTTTCAAATTGGTTGTTGACAAATGAAAGTCCTGTTTGATTGGGTTATTTGATTGAAACATGTTATTCCAAAATTAAAACATCAAGTTAAGTCAAAGAGTAACATTTTCAAGTCAATTTAACATGAAGCAATCATATCTGAAGCAGAAACCTGATAGAATGGTGTTAAGTAAGCAATAAGGTACTCGAGGCTGTGCTGTATTGTGAATAAGTCACGGCTGAAGGGCATTGTTAGGCACAACACGAAGCTTATTGCTTTTATAAAATGGTTACCACACTGTAAACACTAATGCTTAAAATACTTAATTGTTTTGAGTAGGACAAACTTAAATTTAACAAATTAGTTCAGTTAAATTAACTGTTATGAGTATTTAGAACTGTCTTTTTCTTTTGAGTTCACAACACTGTTTACATATTTTAAGTAAACTGAACTGTTTTATTGTTTTGAGTTGTATGAACTCATTTCTTTTAATTTAGACTAACTTAAATTTAATTGAAACTGGGCTGGGATTTCTATTTCCCAGCATGCTTTGCCCATGGCACTCAAAAGGGAGAGTTAATGCTAAAATTGTTATACAATTTGTTTTGTGCAAAATTGATGTATAAGAGAGATTTAGTAGTGATTAATGTTTTGTTATGCTAATTTAGAAGAGTTTCTGTTAATGTGGGTTTTTGGAGAGTTACCATCAAGTGGCACATGCGGCTTAGTTTGAGAGCAGGTAAGTTACATGTTATAATTAACACACGAGTACTACAAACTCAAAACTTGATAGTTCTACTTACTTAAAATTGGGAACATCATAACTCAAATTTTATGTAACTGATTACCTAAATTTTTTTGAGTTAGCGCAACTTATTCGGGTTTACAGTGCACAAAATACAAATATTACAGGCAAAAATATGTATCAATGCAACTTTTATGAAGTAAACTTTCACTAAAGCCCTCCTTCCGCCTGAAAAAAATAGTCCTTGACCGTGAACAGCAACAGAAATTACATTATTACGCCATTAGATGGCAGCAAAGACTGTCTTTATGAGTATGTCAGTCAGTAGCGAAGACTTTTACATTGAAAAGACTGAACTGTTGTGAACACGGAACAAGACACAGCTGAGCTGACAAATGCTTTGACTAGTGCTGTCAGACACGGGAAAACCCCTTAACTGTTAAAAGGACAAGATAATACATCAGACATTTAAACAGATTTTTTTATTATGAACATATGACTGACCTGAAGGAAAATGCTAAATCTAAATCTAGCTAATAAACTCGCTCAATCGATCTCTTTCTCACAACACTCTTCTAAATAATACAGTAAGCTTCAATGAACAATATTAATTGAGAACAAACTCATGTGTTTTATTGTGACTAAAACACAGCTATTGGCCAATCAGAATCAAGGACAGGAACTAACCGTTTTATAAATAAAATTAAATTGTTTAAATAAAGTGAACAGCCTCAAAAAAATCTTCTTTTTTTTTTTATGGTTGAGTTAATCTAAAATTTTATGCACAAATAAAAATCATCCACTCCTTAATAAGACATAAGTGACTCGATGTGTAGTGTTTAATTCAGATTTTTTTAATAAAAGACATTTTTAAAAAAAGATTTCAGGACAACAATTTCTAAAACACTTAACAAGGGTCAGAGAATGTTTCATGCATCAAATTAAGAGACATGGGGAAAAAATTTAAATAGGAAGAATCCAACTAAAATCTGCCATATAAAAGGGAAAGAAAAGCACTTGGTGATTCACTCATTATGAGAAACAAAGACAAAACAAAGAAATTAACAATGAAATCAATTAAACCATTAATGAAGGAATAATCAAAAGTCTCATGAACAGAAAGATCAGAAAGATGCATCACGCAAAGACCAGACAACACAGAACAGAGTCCAGCCAAGGGCAACACGCACAATGATACAGGATGACATGGTGGCTGCTTCCTCAGAGCACTTCATATGAGCTGTTAGCTTATCATATTAACCTCTTCTGTTAGTGTATCTTCTGTACGCATGAAAGTCAATGCTGTACCAGCACTATGCACAGAAGTCCAATCACACACACAAATTCAAGAAATATAAATACATTTTAGCATTGCCTGGTTTCTTATTCTGTAACACAAGGGCAGTTAGCAGAATGGGTCAGAAACAGGAACCATACACTTGTATCTTGATTTGCAGCTTTAGTGTTTTTGTTTCCCTGCAAAATATTTGAACACTCAGGACACATTAGCTAACAAATATCAAAAGTGGCGATGTAACAGAAGTAACGACAGATCTTTTTTCTGTATTGTGACATATATCTGAATGAAACGGTTTATCGAAAAAGAAAAATGTAGGACGGGATGAAATCAACATTAAAAAAAAAGACTTTACTTCATAAAACAACAGAAATACTGCTTATGGAACATGAACATGTTAGAAAAGCTCTAGCATCATTTGTATGCAATTGTCACTGTTTGAAATCGTATTTAATGTAATGACATTAAAAGTTTTTAAGGGTCAAATACCATAGTTATGGAATAGTATTAAATAGCCTGTTTTGCATGTGTTTGACACTTAAACATGCACTGAAACAACTGCATCACAAAACTGATTAAGACACACAAATACTCTCTCTTGCAGAGTTAAAATGCTATAAACACACACAATAATCTTTACATGCAATTTCATCAGGTATGTGTGTGATTGTGTAGTTGGAGAAGTGTTTACATTCCCCATCTCTCTCTTTCTCTTTCTCTCTGGCCAAGCTGCTTAATCCAATTACAATGACTGTTTTTCAGTGTGACATTTGTGATTGCACTTCAATTTATTGCGCTTCAAGAGTAACCTGGCAGAGAGAGAGAAAACGGTGATCCTATAAAGCGATTATGTGCACTCTTCAGCTGTATGTCAGTCTGATGTGGGATTCATTACTGATGATAGTTGATCCTTTTGTGACCGCATGGGCTGGCATGATGATTAACGATCATCAATTCAATCAAATCAATTACACGATCATAACTGATATCAATATGACTATCTTTTTGGTAACCACATTATAAAAAGCTAAATCTTTTTAGTTCAGTTGAAACCCCCTCTAAACTTAGGTTACTATGAGAAGTTAAGTTGGTTTATTCATTGATTTAAGCCTTAAATAGACTTAAATGAGATGGTGTTACACATATACAGCAGCACCCACACACACACACACACACACAGATTCGTCACTGGGCCCAGACAAGACAATGACTCTCTGGGCGGGTCGCCTAGCAACAAGATAATACTAAAAATACTCTCACTCCCAATACTGTACTAGACTGAGGATAGAAGCTACTTGTGAGAGCTAAATATCTACGCTACTGCTAAATCTGTCTCATTCATTCTTTTTCTGTGCTCTCCATCATTCAGCGTGCCAAAGCCGATGTCTCCCACCCTCCCACCATCTCCCTAAATGTCTCACAGAATAATTACACAGCAGATAGACAGAACACTGAAACAGTGACAACTGAAAATTCACCGTGACAGACATGATAAAACAACCAATACTGATAAATAAAAGTACTTGCGTTTGTTGCAAGTAAGTATATTCTTACTTGCAACAGTATCAGTAACAGTAACAGTAAGTAGTATTAAGCTTTCCTGTAGCTCAGTGGTTAGAGCATGGCACTAGCAATGCCAAGGTCATGGGTTCGATCCCAGGGATTGCACATACTCAGATACAAATGTATAGTATAATGNGTGACAACTGAAAATTCACCGTGACAGACATGATAAAACAACCAATACTGATAAATAAAAGTACTTGCGTTTGTTGCAAGTAAGTAAATTCATTTCTCATGCACCCTCATTTCATTCTAAACCCATATTTTAAATCCAGAAATCATAAAAAAGCACTATAAAAGTAGATGTGGTGACTTGTGTGCTATATTCCATTAATTCCGAAGACACACTAAGACTAGGTATGACTAGGTGAGGAACAGACTGAAAAGTCCCCTTCCACACAAATGTGTATTTACTCTTATGACTTATATGGACTACTTTTGTAATGCTTTTATGGTGTGTTTTAGTCCTTTTTTGGAGCTTGCCAGCACCTGCCCTTATAAAAAAAAAAAAAAGAAGGTTATTCAAGTGTGCATTTTGCATACTTTTTTGACAACAAAAAAAGAGAGTATACTTATTTCAGTCACATACTTTTTATGTACTTACACAAAATGATACTGATGTATACTTAAAGGGTTAGTTCACCCTAAAATAAAAATTCTGTCAACATTTACTCATTCTCAAACCTGTATGAGTTTCTTTCTTCTGAAGAACACAAAAGAAGATATTTTGAAGAATGACGGTAACCAACCAGTCAATGGTCCCCATTGACTTCCATAGTATGTTTTTCCCCCATAATATGGAAGTCAATGGGGTTCATCAACTGTTTGCTTACTCACGTTCTTCAAAATATCTTCTTTTGTGTTCAGCAGATGAAAGAAATTCATACAGGTTTAGAACAACTTGAGGGTGAGTAAATGATGACAGAATTTTCATTTTAGGGTGAACTATCCCTTTAAGTATACCTAAGTATGATGTTAAGTTCACTTGAAGAAAAAAAGTATACTTGCAGTACTCATGTTTGTAAAAATTATTTATTTTTAATATTTAACATTTGGTCTAGAAGTGTATAGTTAGTAAACCAACTGTAGAACTTAAGTTCACTTGTAGTATAGTTGCAAAATGTTTTTTTGATGTGAACTAGTTTTGTACTCCACATTTACTACACTTAACAGTATACTTTATAAACTTGTTTATTTAGTGAAATAGTATACTTATAAGTATATACTTACAAAATTTTCTGTATTTACATAAAATGAACTTGAAATATTTTTTTTTTATGTAAGTGTCAATATCAGCTTTTGTTGTACAGAAAAGAGCAGCATGAACATTTTGCTAAACATCTATTTTTTATGTTCACATTTATTTTCCACAGATCATATGGGTTTGGAATGACATGAGAGTGAGTAAATGCTCAGAATTGTATTTTTTTTTTGTGAACTAAGGGATACAGTGTGGTACAGTCAATAAGAGCAATTGTCACCATGTCAAATGTCACATCATGTTAACTGGCTAGTATTTCCTATGGAACATTTGATGTCAAGAACTGTGACCATCATGGGATAAGACAAATACAGATAGATACAGACAGCTTATTACATAAATTACTTGGTTTGTTATTTCAAGAGAACATCAGCTGAGCTGTTTATTCTTGGTTGGGCGTTCTCTCTCTCTCTCTCTCACTCACACACACACACACACACACAGACACATTATATACATTTTAAATTAGAATTATTTTAAATGATATTCAGCACCGTCACTGTCAATATTTTCCAATTGCTCTTCCGTCCTCTGTGGGATTATTCCAGTCCATTTTCCTTTTTTGCTATTTGACTTCCCAATAATGTCAACCTTCATTTATGATATACGATTAATTATGAACTTGACATGCTTTTCTGTCCGATTCTTATATAGTCCTGAAACATGCTTTTCNATGATATTCAGCACCGTCACTGTCAATATTTTCCAATTGCTCTTCCGTCCTCTGTGGGATTATTCCAGTCCATTTTCCACACTTTTTTGAGTTTCATTCCTTTTTTGCTATTTGACTTCCCAATAATGTCAACCTTCATTTATGATATACGATTAATTATGAACTTG
Organism: Anabarilius grahami; assembly: GCA_003731715.1. Classification (NCBI taxonomy): domain Eukaryota; kingdom Metazoa; phylum Chordata; class Actinopteri; order Cypriniformes; family Xenocyprididae; genus Anabarilius; species Anabarilius grahami. The sequence goes on from RJVU01035178.1 coordinate 1,427,983, forward strand.
ACATGCTTTTCTGTCCGATTCTTATATAGTCCTGAAACATGCTTTTCTTCTTACACAAGCAACAGTAAGTCCATTCTGTTTGTTCAGTCTGCTCTTAATAACTGAAAGTTCATTTTTGATCATTCTGTTCATTTAAATGTCTTTTAAAATATCATTACATTTACATGAGAGTAATACTGACACATAAAAAAAGTCCAAAAAAGTAAACCCCTTCATTCAGTAACCGAAAGCTCGGATTGGCTCAAATAGGGGTACAAAAAATGAGTCATTGGTTACAGGTTTGGAAAAATTTAAGACAGCACTGAGAGACGGACACAAGTGTAAGGCAAGGGAACAAGGAATGATGTGTAAGATACTGCATCCAAACTAATTTAAAGAGACAGTTTATCCCAAAAAAAAGAAGACAAAACTGTCATCATTTACATACCTTCATATCGCTCCCAAAAAAAGTAAATATCTCAACAAAAAAAAAAGAGTAAATAAATAAAATAAACCACTTTTTGTATTCTATGGATAGCTGTGAATGATGACAATTTTTAATTTTGGATGAACTATCCCTTTAAGAAAGAAAATGGAAAATTACAAAAACTGACTTATCAGACTTAATAAAAGTTAAGATAAATATCTAATAAATACAACAACAACAAAAAAATGCTCCCTTAAGTGGCCATTTTCATATTCCTTTCAAAGCTTAAATAATATGAGGCCTTGCTGCCTCAGAATCCAGGGATGTGGCAGTATGTTTCCAGTGAGGACAACAGGATGTACATCAGCCAGAGGGAAACGAACAGTAAGGACGTAAATATCTTGCAAGTCCGTGGACCGCCGAGCTCTCCTCCAGCCACCGAGGGGCGCCGACGATACAACAGCACGCTGACAACCACCACAGCCATAGCAGTGAAGAGTGTGACTGAGAAGGCCAGAGAGCCCGGCTCGACTTGGAAAGATTTGCCTTTGGTACGCCAGTATACAGCAGCTATGGTCCACGCCACACCGATGCCCAGGAAAACATTGACAGCGTTGCTGCCCGTCACATTACCAATGGAGGCGTCAGCATACTGGTCTTGGATGGCAGCAACCTTACTGGCAAAAGTGTCTGTGCAAAGGAGAGATAGAATTCAATTCTGATCAGACTAATACAATTGCAATTTGAACTGCAAGATCTTGTTATTGAATGAAAAAGAGAACAGGATTTGAAAATAGAAGTAGGAAGTATTGGAAAGAGAGGTCAAAGAAAGGGAAAGGGTAAGCAAAAGAGGAACTGAGAAAAAAGGAAGAGAAAGAAAAAGGAGGAAGAGAGAAAAAAGAGAGGGTTCAGGTGAGTGCACTAGAAAGAGTCAAAGAAAAAACAAACAGATTGATACACCAGCTGCAAACACATAATTCTGGTTTTGTCATATGATTCCCTTATCCAGTTATGTGATCCTGTCATTTACTTCCCTAGTCTCATGTGTCATTAGGCTTGTTCGAGATGCATCGGCGCTGCTTAGACCGATCGGACTGACTCAGACAGCTGACTCAGCTTCTCCAGAGTGGCTGCACAGCTGTTTCACGATTGGCCGGATTCACGGCATGACAACAATCACGTGTTTCGTGTTTATTCTGACACCTTCAGTTCCACTAATGCTCACAATTCTGTATTTTTATGACAGTTAAAGCTCTTTTCATGTAGTCGCAATGTTATATTGTGTCATGTTTATCAAAATAAAACTGATAAAAAAAACAGACCCCACTTCATTGGTATTTAAATAGTATAGGCTTTTGTTGAACTTTATTCTTGTACAAACAGACGCTGTATTAAGCAGTTCATAAAGTATTGAATGAAAACATCTTTGAAACGTCTGTGTATTTGACAAATATTGCATTTAATTCACTTCATCTTTGATAAAAACACAGTGAGCACATCACTATGGGAAGCAAAAAAGTGTCCGACTTCAAGTCTCTGTTTTGAGCTCCTCCCCGAATTCAAGCGGCAACTCTCGCCGATTGGTTACATGCAGCAGAAGTCGAACACACCTATTGCTTCTTGTTTCATCAATTCTGTTTTCTCATTGGTTTATTGGTTCATTGTGTTTAGGTGTTATTAGTCATTAGTGTTTGTATATACACTGAACAAAATTATAAATGCAACACTTGTTTTTGCCCCCATTTTTCATGAGCTGAACTCAAAGATCTAAGACTTTTTCTATGTACACAAAAGGCCTATTTCTCTCAAATATTGTTCACAAATCTGTCTAAATCTGTGTTAGTGAGCACTTCTCCTTTGCCGAGATAATCCATCCACCTCACAGGTGTGGCGTATCAAGATGCTGATTAGACAGCATGATTATTGCACAGATGTGCCTTAGGCTGGCCACAATAAAAGGCCACTCTAAAATGTGCCGTTGTTGAGTCAAGTCAGTTTTGCATTTGTTCACGTTTTGATTATACTTGAAATACCCCACAGATAATTTTTGGGTGTGAGCAAAAACATGCCGTCTTTGTGTCCCTTTAAATGAAAATGAGCTGCTGCTCCCGACCCCCTTTCCAGAAGAGGACGGAGCTTTAACAGCTTGCTCTTTGGTTGCTCAACAACAACAAAGCTGGAGAATCTCACGCAGCCAAAATGACAATTGTCAGTAACAGTGTTCGGCCTTACATTGTTCAAACCGGAGTCGGACACTGATGGAGAGACTCAGTTACAACTTTTAGAATGCAACTGGATGTTTCCGAATGGTTAGTGGATAACATGGACTACTCGCCTATAGTGGATAATATTGAATTTTCTTTGATTCAAATGTAATTTATTATTTCATACATTCATTTAATTAATTGAATGAATGAATTCTCTCTTACATGTAAAGAGAGAAAAGAAACGATCGAGGAATGCCTCAGACGCCACTTCTCTGTATTATTTGAAACTTGGTAACTTGGACACTTACCTGGGACAGATGTCCCCAAGGCAACAAAGACCACGGCGGTGACTGAATCCTTCAGACCAATAGTGCACCCAAAGTGGGAAGCGAGATCTCCTGTGACCGCCGTCAACACACCAATCAGGATGATAGACACAATGAAGCATGCCCATCCATTCCAGTACTCTGTAGGCGGGACGAACGCAAACAGAACCTTCCAGAAGACTGTGAGGAAGTGCATGATATAATCAAAGCAGGATGGAAGACGCTCTTCACCACTCTCCTCCTCATTGTCATCACCTAAGAGGTCAAAGAAAGATGAGTAGTATATGTTAGTGGGCATAAGAGAGTTAAAGCTGTATCAAAATGAGCCTTGTAAAAGAACATCTTCGCAGTCTTTTTGTCACTTTTTGTTGCAAGATTTAGATGTAACCATTTTGGATCTGACAGCAGCTACAGTAAATCAGTAAATTATTTCATAATGCTTTGTGTGTAAATTGCTTTTATATGGATAATGTTGTTTTCTTATGCAATGACGTTAGGCAATCATAACCGTGGCTGTTTACTGACAAGCCTTAAAGGAGCCGCCCCTTAAAAAATTTATCATTTCAGACAGAGAGTCTAAATGAGGATAGAAAATAATACTTTATTAAAGGTGCAATGTGTAAATTTGGGAGGATATATTGACAAATGCAATATAATATACATAACTATGTTTTCAGTGGTGTATAAAGACCTTACATAATGAACCGTTATGTTTTTATTACCTTAGAATGAGCCATTTCTGTCCCGCGGGTCCCCTAACGTTAAGTCGCCATTTTGCTCCGCATGTTTCTACAGCAGCCCTAAATGGACAAACTGCTCTACAGAGCGCCTTTAGTCACTATGTTGTCGTTCTTCTAAATCTTTTGTGTTTTTAGAGGCAGCTTGCATCGTCACTACGTTGAATATGCACAAAGAAATAGTAGTAGCAGTAGTAGTAGTAGTCGTTTATTAGAAGCAGAGACCGTTCTTTGTTAGAAGTAAGAAGAAACCTCATTGCTTGACTGGCTAATGTACCCTCTGCTGTCTCAGACGATGACATCTTTGTCTTGTGTCGGCCAGACGGCCACCATAGCTTCTCTATTTTGCTTCAAAAAATTCGCAGTTCACAACCTCACCGCTAAAAGCCGCTAATATTTACACACTGCACCTTTAACATGATGAATGAAGCTCAAGGAACATATTAAAAATATATATTATTAAAAATAAAAAGTTTCTATTTTAAGGCATTTTAAAATGTAGTATTTGTTTTTATGGCAAAGCTGTATTTTTAGCATCATTACTCCAGTCTTCAATGTCACATGTTCCTTCAGAAATCATTCTAATGTGCTGATTTGGTGCTGGAAACATTTCTTATTATTATTAATGTCGCAAACAGTTTTGCTGCTTAATATTTGTGTGGAAAACGTGATGTTTATTTTTCATGACATTGATGAATAGAAAGTTCAACAGAACAGCATTTATTTGAAATATAAATATTTTGTAACATTATAAATGTATTTTGACCAATTTAACATGTCCTTGCACATACATTTATATTGGTGCCTCAATGATGCCCATGTGACAAAGTGTAAAGGATGAACAAACAGGAAGTAGCTTACCTGCGCTTACAGTAACAGCACTAACAAACTGCTCTCTCCAGCTACTGCTGCCAACTACCAGAGCCAGGTTAGTCTTCTTAATCAGTTTATCCACCGTATTCTACACACACACACACACACAACACAAACATACAGTTGCAAAAAATATTTATATATTTATATTGTTGTATATTGAACTGTTACATAAAAGCAATATCACACTCGGCTGTGGTGGTACTGCTTAAATATTACGTACACATAAATCACCATGAATTGCTAAACAACTAATTACTTGTAACTCATTTTGCATTGTTGCTTAACTTAAGAGTGATAAAGGCAGTTCTACCTTAAACTCATAGGACTCTTCAATCACCACCTCCAATCTGGTATGTTCACCCAGACTAGGACATCCCATTTTAGCTACTTCCTCTTCCTCCGCCCCAATCTCCGGCTTATTTTCATTAGAGTCCCCTACAGTACACACATAAACATGACAAAGTAGACAAAGAAAAACAGTATATTAGAAACATATTCCTTATATTTGTCCAGCTAGTTGAATGTAGATATTAAATCTCATGAAATTAATCAGAGCGAACTCAAATGAGCAGTATAACAGTGACTGATGGCTAGATGGAAAGATACACTTCTCAATTTCTAAAAACTGACAAGCAGGAAATTTCATAAATCTTTTGAGCGTCATTGTGCTAATTGAATTGTAAAGGAAGGCATTTAAGATGGAAGGGTCATTGCCGGAGAAGGCTGTATAAATAATGTAGAGAATAGTGATCGCCTCCAGTCACACTGCTAACACGAGGGGATATAGAGACAGACAATTTTTTCCTGAGGTAACAAACTTCACAGCCTGCAGGTATTAGTGTCTACTACTTTACTGTAAACATATTTCCTACAGCACACATTATTTACTAAGCCAGGGGATATGAAATTATAAAGAGAGAAAGAGAGAGAGAAAGAAATCATTTCATTCACTCCATTAAAAACAAGTCTTTAAGCTTAAAAGGACATTATGTAATCGCTGCTCCTCCTGAACGCTCAATTCGTCCGCTTCTGTTTTTTAATTTAGCCTTTTTCCATTCTTTTATCTGTAACCTTTCATCTTTCAACACTTTGTTCATGTTCTCCTCATTAAATGACCTACACAATCATTTTATTTGTAGCTTTGACAGCACTGCTAATTTGCAAGCTTTATTTTTTTATTGTTTGAGAATGTGCTGCAGAAAGTGGCACAAAAGCACGGCTGCTGGTGTAAATAAAGCAGGAGACGTTCAGCTGTTTCCGTCTGCTGTGCTCCAATGGCTAATTAGCAAGCAGTCTCTTATTACTACACATCCGATTAGCAAAAGTGTGACATTGTGAGAATAATGGATAATAAATTGAAGATCCACACACAGAAATGTTGTCCACAAACTTAAAAAAAAAACTTAACCTTTACTAAAGACTAATTTGACCAATTTTGGTATTCTTTATTAATGGATGAAATTATTTTTTGAACATTTTTATAATTTTGCTGCTTTTGCAGAGGGCAAGAATTAGATTTTTTTGTACTTCTATATTTATTTGAACAACTTTCAGAGAATTATTATTATTATTCCAAGCCAACATTCAAACTTTCCTTTTCTAGTTAAAAAAATACACTACTGTAACAAAACACACTTGTAGCCAATCAGAAATAAGGGGTGTATACACTCATTAAGGGGGAGGTGCCTGTGTTGCATAGCGTGTTTAGTGAATTTGGGGGCGGAGCTATCAAAATAAGGGTGTGATCCTGTTGGGTGATCCTGTTTGTTTTGGTAAATTTCAAATATCAACAGCATTTCTCAGAAATCATTTACTGCACCTTTAAAACTCAATTCAGGTACAGAAATTGAATTGACATTTCAAAGGCCTTTCAATTCAGCTCTGAATATTGCTTAAGTCCAACATTCAGAACATACGTGTACATACACATTTACACAATTTACCATGTTTTTGTCCAATCTCGAGTAGCACTGGCTCTCCTAACTCAATGCAGAAGGTCTTGTTCTTTTCATACTCTTCATCATCTATAATCTTCACCTCAATTATTTTCCTGTAGAGAGAGAAAAACAGACACTAAGCTCAAAAACATTGTCATTCCTTTAAACACACTTACATAATTTCTATTTGAATTACTCTAAATCACATACACAGGCTGTGAAACTATGACTCCAAACAATAAGAATTTGATGAGAGTTTAATGAACTCATGTGCATTCATCTGTAATTCACGCCAGGATTTGCATAACCCTGACATACAGTAAACAAGTACACACCCAAAATACATCACGTCATGCATTAATAATGACGTTTTGTAGTGCCAACGTAAATACCAATGGGGTGGAAACTAAGTACAGGATTGAAAATAATTGCTTTATAGTAAAACAAATTGAGAACATCATCATACTCTCATAGAGAGATATTACAGCAGTGCTCTCCTCAAACAACAACCTTGAGCTATAATAAGATCTGCACAATAGCTTAACAAGTACTGAAACTGGTTCACCAATATCCTGCACAGAAATCTATGATATTCATACTTGTGTGCCATGGTATTATTTGAAGTATTTTGAAGTAGCACAGTACACAACTTGTCAAAAAAGTTTGTTTTAGGTATGATTTTTTTAATCTTTATAAAAGTAGTATCTAAGGTTGCATTTATTTGATCAAAAATACAGTAAAAACAGTATATTTTTAAATATTTAAAATAACTTTTTTATTGTAACAAATTAAAAAATGCAATTGATTCCTGTGATAGCAAAGCTGAATTTAGCAGACATTACTCCAGTCTTCAATGTCACATGATCCTTCAGAAATCATTAAAATATGCTGATTTGGTGCTCATTTCTTCTTATTATTAACGTTGTGCTGCCTAATACTTTTGTTTTTGTGGATTTTGTGGAAACCACATTTTTTTAAGGATTTTTTGATGAATAGAAAGTTCAAAACACCCGCAATTATTTGAATTAGAAAGCTTTTGTAACTTTATAAATATCTTTACTGTCACTTTTGATCAATTTAATGCATAGTTTCTGGAAATAATAATAAAAATAATAATAATATTATAACTATTTAATAAAAAATTGTGGATATAATAAAAAAAATCTGGAGTGAATGTATTTGTGAAACATCCGTGAACCATTTACCTGGTGCACAATACATTTGCAACTTGAATTTTGAGCTGTAAACAAGGTTTTGTAAAATAAAAACTAAAAAAAAAAAAGCTAAGGAAAATGCTACATTACAATAATCTTAGTAAAATTAAAGAATATGCAGAAGTCTACCAAAGTCTGCTTACTACAGTACCATAGTTGTTTTGGTAAGGGATATCAAATCTGAGAAAGGAGAGAGGGGAAGGGTCATATATTATTTATTTAGATATTATATATTTATTATTTTTAGAGTCTCAATAGTACACACAAACTGTTTAATTGTGCGTATATATGGATAAGCGAGAGGTCACAAGCCCCTGTGTCGACCTCAAGAAGAACAGACTATTATTGTGGCTGTAATACCTCAGTTTCCCACTTTCACTACCCACTGACTTCATCATACATTTATTCATCTTTGTTCAATTAAAACTGACAGATACATTAAATTAAAGCAGGCTTAATCAATAGCCTTTATCTTTTTCTGTGTGAGGAACAGAGAGAGAAAGACAGAGACAAAGGGAGCGAATACATTTTTTAAAGAGGATGAAAAATTGTTCTGTTGACATTGGGATTTTCTGCTCTACAAAGAGATGTACATTTCTAAAGTATATGCACACACTCAGAAGAAAATGTTCTGAATCCGAAAGTATTACAGATTATAAGTGCCTCTTCTGTTTAATCTTCCTTCCCAGTGCAGCAATTTCACCACTTTTCCTCTCCTCGTGTTTCTCTCAATCCGTTAATTCAATGTCAGCTTGACTGATCAAACTTTAGCTTAGATTATTCATGAACTGAGATCCAAGCTTCTCCTCAGAGGACTGAGAAAATTCAGTTGAATTCTTCTTGCCTCTCATCACCTTTCTCTGGCCTCCTGCTCTCCTCTTAACTTTTGTACCAAGTCACTCTTGCTTTCCCGCTCACCATCTCTCATTCACCATCCACCTATCCTCTCACTAGTACATTTCCCCATGACCTCCATCCCGTTCCCTCCTCTTTCCCTCATTTCGCTGTGCTCATATTAAGATTTTTTTTTTTGGTGTTCTTGAGCTGAATCCAGCATGCAGTGCAATTAAGATCTTATCAGCTATGCGTTTTATTGCATTTACCTGCTGCTTCTCCCTCACACACATTACTCTTTAATATTGTAAAAGAGTAAGGAAGAAGGGAGCTGAAGATGGAGAAGAGGTAAAGAAACAAAGGAAGGACAGAAAGTAAGAGAGAGTCGTTGATAATGCTGTTTATTTATCCATGCTGTCTCTGTTGTTTTAACACCCAATTCACTAAATGACTTATGCAAATCGGGTAACAGTGCAAGACCAAAACATCTGTGCTAAAAACCATCTTTCAGGCGGTTTCTGAGTGCTAGGTTGTGTAGGATGCAGCAGATTACCTTGATCTGGTGTACTTTACTGGGAATGAACAGCATCACTCCACCACAAGCACCTGAAATGGCTCTTTATCATGAAGCTTTTATCCAAGACAACTTACATTACGTTCGAGGTATACATTTTACCCAGTTCATGCATTCTCTGGAAGTCGAACCCATGTCCTTAGCATTGCTAGTGCCATGCGCCACTGTTTAAGCTACAGGAACGCATGGAGATTGTATGTTTTGATGAATTACTGCTTCTATGATGATTAATGCACATTTACCACTTGCTTTCGGTACACGTTCATAGCACAATGTCCGTTGCGACAGGCAATCCATATATCCATATAAGCCTAATTTGCAGAGAAATATGTGTTTGTGCAGATAAGAATGACAAATACTTAATTTAAATATTCAAGGTGTGACACTGACTATACTAGCACGTTTAACACCTGCTTAAGCTGGATTGTGGGTGCTAATATTACTATAAAATCCACAAATTTAGGAAATTTGATGAGAACAAAACTTTAAATGAATTAAAGTTGCGGCAAGTAGATTTTGAAAAACACTGGAAGTTAGTCGGGCCGACATCAACAACAAATGTGTAACCAATCAGCATTAGGGGGTGTGGCTACAATGGTCGAGGAGACAGAATAAGTAAGAGGGAGATTTGAAAAAACAAAACTGCAGAAAGAGAGATGATGAGACAATACAAAAGAGCTCAAAAGAGTATCACTGGAATGAAAGGTTATGACTGTGCAAGCACTTTAGGACCAACGTTAATATTAGAAAAGCTTTCCAGTGCTGGAGAGAGCTAAGCGGGAAGGCCTGAAAACAGATGCGGAGGCTGCTTTGATTCTGCTTCACATGTGAGTAACACTGGGTTTGAGTGTCATGAGCTGCTGTGCTGTTGGCGACTAACAACAAACTCTTGTTTGTATTTAGACTCTTGTGTACTGTATGTTCATTTTTTGTGCTTCCTTGTCGTTCGTTCATCATCTGCGCTTTTTTTCATGGCCAGATAGTGAAAGTTTTGCAGTTAAACCACTGCGCACTGACAACCGCTAGAGAATGAGGTGCTTAGCATCATTGTTAGTGCATTTGCCTNTTATTTATGAACTAATTTGTACAGTTCCTTCCCTTCATACAAAAGCCCAAACAACAACAACATCAACAACAAATGTGTAACCAATCAGCATTAGGGGGTGTGGCTACAATGGTCGAGGAGACAGAATAAGTAAGAGGGAGATTTGAAAAAACAAAACTGCAGAAAGAGAGATGATGAGACAATACAAAAGAGCTCAAAAGAGTATCACTGGAATGAAAGGTTATGACTGTGCAAGCACTTTAGGACCAACGTTAATATTAGAAAAGCTTTCCAGTGCTGGAGAGAGCTAAGCGGGAAGGCCTGAAAACAGATGCGGAGGCTGCTTTGATTCTGCTTCACATGTGTGTAACACTGGGTTTGAGTGTCATGAGCTGCTGTGCTGTTGGCGACTAACAACAAACTCTTGTTTGTATTTAGACTCTTGTGTACTGTATGTTCATTTTTTGTGCTTCCTTGTCGTTCGTTCATCATCTGCGCTTTTTTTCATGGCCAGATAGTGAAAGTTTTGCAGTTAAACCACTGCGCACTGACAACCGCTAGAGAATGAGGTGCTTAGCATCATTGTTAGTGCATTTGCCTCGCCTTCCAGCAGCGATCGGGCCGGGGTTCGAGACCGACTCGGAGCAGGGTGGTTAGGATTGGAGTGTGAGTTTTGGGGGCGAAGCAATGAAGAGAGGGGTGGGTTTGTTTGGGTTGATTTCAAATATCAACAATGTCTAACAGCGTTTTTCAAAATCTACTTCCCGCACCTTTAAGCTGGATGATGACACTATTGTTTTCTGATAAGCTGGCTGTGAGGTTGTTTCATTTGCAACATTGACACATTTATTGAACTTAACTGAATCAACACTGAACTGACTTGAGCTGAATAATGAGATTATCTTCTATAGAGCAGCTTTGAAAATGTTTCATAACTGATTAATTTTTCAACATTCTCACTGTTATTTTCTTAATTTGCTGGTGCTAAGGCTGTTTTGAAACAATCTGTATTGTAAAAAGCGCTAAAAAATAAATGTGATTTTACTTTTATAATTGTTATTAATCACACATCGAATTACACAAGATACAGTATTTATGCTGCATGTCATACAGACAAGTTAGTATTAATATTTGAAACAGAACATCTGTCTCTCACTCTCTGTCTTTCATTGATTTTCTCTTATTGGTTCTTTAATAGACATGTCGTAGAAACTTTATTGTAATTATTGATCAAAGAGCATTACAACAGACTATAAATTGTCAAAAACTGTACAGCGCAAAAACTTTTGGCACTGAAATAACATACGCAAAAGTGAAATCGCCCCAGAGAGTTTCATTTTGCCAAGGGTGTTGCTATAAAAAGGTATGTTGAGTGTTTTCTCCACTTCAACTCCATTTTGAAGCATTAATGAGCTCCTTCTCTAAGTGCAGGTCCTAAAACTCTCCACTTTCATTTTCTTGAGTGTTTTCATTTCTAAAGAAAGCCTCAAAGCATTAAATTAAACACAGAGAGGAGATTCATGTTAAACAAATCACAGCCAGAATCACACAGTACCAATATTGGCAACATTGCACTGAAGGCAACTTCAGATAAAGACACCTGGTCATTATTCTCACACACACACACACACACACACACACACACACACACACACACACGACTTTCCATAGACATAATTTTCATACTGTACAAACTGTATATTCTATCCCCTAAACCTACCCATCACTGAAAACATTTAGCATTTTTATATTGTTAAAAAAACATCACTTAGTATGCTTTATAAGCTGTTGTCCCCACAAGGACAAGGATTTCGGAAATTGCCATCTTTGTAGGGAGATTTATCCCCATAACGTAAGTTTACCTGAACCACACACACACACACAGACACCAATTATCAGTTCCTATTCTGCCTAATGAAAATTCCACACTCAACTTCCAGTAGCTCTTGCTTATCATGATGATTAGCAGGTTGTGGTTGCTGATAATTAATAAGAGACAAGGACCGACATGTTCAGTACATTGAACTGTGTACATAGTTTAATTAATGCAAATCACACACGAACAGAAGCTGATTAATAAAGATAAATGCTACACACCAACCTATAATTACATGATCAGAGGAAAGGATTGATTGAATTTCATCATTATTATTAGCATTTCATTATTTATGAACTAATTTGTACAGTTCCTTCCCTTCATACAAAAGCCCAAACACATATAGCTGCATGAAGAATAATGGAAAGACATAATCACTTACAAAATTGAGTGATTAAATCACGTCACTGGTTGAACCAAAAGACAATATATCAAACCAATCAAATACAGCAATGTTTTGCAAGTAGCACCGAGCCACCATGTTTCCACTTTTCAGGAAATCCACTTATGAATGGCTTATTTATAGTTGTCTCTGCACATTAGGCTGGGATAGGAGAAAGTATTTAACATCGAAAAAATTACACACTTCACCTTTAAGGGTGACAAAGCTGAGGGCAGATGTGATAGTCTGGGTCCAGAGAACCCTCCACAGGATAGTCATGGACATTTACAGTCATTATGTTACAGTCAACAAATTCCACAAATAGAGACCATAAAGAAAGGAATATAAACATAGTTCTTCCCAACAGATAAAAAGGATTAAATAAAAAGGATTTCAATATTGGTTTGACAGAATCAGTCAAAGAGTCAGAAGCAAAAGAAGGGAAATGTGGTGTAGCTTTTGTATGAACTGAAAAGAGTCAAACTGAAAAGTTTTGCCCATCACTGCAGAGTAGAGAAAAACACAGTGAAAATGTCTGAAGAAGAATGCCATTTACAAAAACTAATTTTTGTGGGCATGGTACCATGGTAATACCTCAGTAATATTTGAAGTACATTGGAAAATCATGCAAATACTATTGTTTATGAATACATTAATCATTCTAATTATGGTATATGGGTCACACGTCCTTGTTTTTCTAAGTTAGACGCGTTCCTGGGTCAACATATTTTGTTGATCCAAGAACAACATTTTGGATGTCACACACATAACCATTTCAGGTCTTGAAGTCTACATTGAGTTGAATCAGGTGTGTTTGATTAGGGAGACATACAAAATATGCAGAGAACCACTGGCCTACATTCAATCTGTTCATCATATAAAGTGATTGTGTCTCTTCAGAAGACTTTTACGATCTTTTTTTTTTTTTTTTTGAAGTTTGAAAACTGGGGTGGGATGGGCTTTTTGGAGGGCCACAAATCTCTCAGGTTTCATTAAAAACATTGTCAAGAAATGACAAGGGACATGTTTGTCACCATATTGTGAGAACGACCCATATATTAGCAACCATCTGATCCCATCACTCTACTATGGTACTTCTATGGTACTATGTAAAGAGGTCATGGCATTAGATACAATCAAATGCATGTAATTTCTTCCATGTAATCCATAAAGCCTCAAATCAAAATCAAATCAAATCAAAAACATTTCTGCAACGAATATTACATGGTAATGCAATCTACATTTCCACCATAGGGGGTAAGTGTGCATTGAGATGATTATTTATTTAGAGACGAGTGATTTGATCACATCCTCTCATAATTACTTCCACTTAGGGCTGTCAATCGCATAAAAAAAAGTTTTATGTGAAATATTGTTTAATAGAATGTCATTCAGCTCAGATATAATTTTTAAGAATTTTAAGTTTTATAAATAATGACACTTTAAATTGACATTCTTGTTTTAATTATATTCATTCTATTATCTGTGTTTGTTTTAGTTCAGTTGGACTTTGAGTTTTGCACTGTTCTCAGTTCAGTTTCCTGTGTTTTCTTTGTTCATGCTCTTCGGTTGCCATGGTTTTTGATTTGCCCTCATGTGTCTCACCTGTGTCTTGTTAATTACCTCGTTTAGTCCTGTGTGTTTCTCTCTGTGTATATACAGGCTCATTTTCAGTTGTTCTTTGTCAGATCTCATCTTAAAACAAAGAGGGTGCTCTTTTTCCCTGTGTTTTTGTTTCCTGAGTTCTTGAGAAGAGTTACTTTGACTTTATTTTCATTAAAATAACTGCTTGCAAATAGATCCAGCACTTTTGTTTCCATTTTTTATTGCAACCTTATGCAAACAAACTCATATTTGTCAGCAAATGTACTTAAAGCGTAACTTTGCCGATTTCCAACCTGCTTTATATTGTTACAATGTCTGTACTATGTGTGAATGAATGATATTTACTTGTTCTCCATGTTACCTAATCCAAGAAATTCACATTTAATAATCAGCAAAAGTTAAACTTTTGACAGCTCCAGGGCTTTTGTGAAAACTACAGATTATACTTCCGCATGTTTGTATCCCTGCCTACGTACAGTCGGATTGACAGAGGGTTATCAAAACAGTTATTGTAAGCGTAGGTTTATCACTGAAAATTGTATCGTACTATGTCTACTCTTTAAACAGCATTATGGTAAAAATGGAACACTGTGGTAACAGATAACAGCTGGGATAATATGGTCATACTAGGAAGTATGACCATATTAGCCCAGTTCTGTCAACACTGCATTGGTTTCCTGTTAAACATTGTATAGATTTTAAAATCTTGCTAATTACTTACAAAGCACTAAATGGTTTAGCTCCCCAGTACCTGAGCGAGCTCTTAATGCATTATAGTCCTTCACGTCTATTGCGATCTCAGAATTCAAGCCAGCTGATAATATCTAGAATATCAAAATCAACCGCAGGCGGTAGATCCTTCTCCTATTTGGCACCTAAACTCTGGAATAATCTTCCTAGCATTGTTCAGTAAGCAGACACACTCTGTCAGTTTAAATCTAGACTGAAAACGCATCTCTTTAACCTGGCATACACATAACACATTATCAGTTTATATTTTCAAATCCGTTAAAGGATTGTTAGGCTACATAAATAAGGTCAGCCGGAACCGGGAACACTTCCTATAACACCAGATGTACTCGTTACATCAGAAGAAGAATAGCATCTACGCTAATATTAGTCTTTCTGTTTATCCCGAGGTTTACCGTAGTCAACCGGATCCGGGCCGTATCCAGGTGAGACCAAGGATACGGCCAAGGACACGACCACAACGCAGCCCTGAAGTATCAGCAGATATTGAGTCAACTAGATCATCCACTGTGAAGGCCTCATCAACACGACAACCAGTGGCACAGCTCCTCAACAACCGTCCATACCAGCGTGATGAATACGATCCTCAACTGGATGGAACTGAAATAAATACTTTGAATGTTGCGATCCTATCGGACTTATGATAGCAACCGGGGTCGTAACAAAGCACTGTTCGCCAGAGGAGAACTGGCCACTTGTTTGCCACCTGATGTCACCTGTTGGAGTTTGGGTTCCTTGCCGCTGTCGCCTTTGGCTTGCTTAGTTGGGGACACTTGACATTTGACTTGACATTTGATATTCAACAGTGCCTTGATCTGCCTGCATTGACACTATTCTTTAAGAGCTGCTGTGCAGCCAAAATAATGTACCAGTTATCAATGTAAAGCTGCTTTGACACAATCTACATTGTAAAAAGCGCTATATAAATAAAGGTGACTTGACTTGACTTTCTAAAATACTGTGTACTGTGATCATCTAGTTTGAAATGTTGGCTACAAACACTGAGGTTTTTCAGATTGTCCATCGCTGCGTTCTCTCCATATTTTTACGATCCTTCACTGGAAACCGAAAATAACACACTCCCGTTAAACGTTTACTTTTTGAGTTCTTGCACCCAGAAACAATACAAGTCAACACCGTTATAACAAAGTTTGTTAAGAAGTATTTCCTACTAAAGCAGGGGTGTCCAATCCTGCTCCTGGAGGGCCACTGCCCTGCAGAGTTTAGCTCCAACCCCAATTAAACACATCTGAACCAGCTAATCAAGGTCTAGTATAGGCATACTAGAAAATTCCAGTCAGGTGTGTTGAGGCAAGTTGGAGCAAAACTTTCCAGGACAGAGGCCCTCCAGGACCGAGTTTGGACACCCCTGTACTAAAGCAAGTGCTATTTGACTCTGGTAAGTGTATTCAGAGCAGACTGGTGGGAGAGGCTTTGGTCGGCAACATGCCCAGTGTATTATGGGTGTTGAAGTTCTCTTATACCTATTTGGCAAAAGGGAAGTTTTTCTCTGTTTTCACTAGTCAGGTAGCACCGATTTCATTTTTTCCCCTTGACATTGTACTGTATAGGTTTAGGTCATAGTCCTGGAAACACCCCCACCGTCTTAAGCATCTGTTTGTTCAACAAAATTTTACGTGTGCTTGAGAGAGAGACATGAGGTTATGCAGCTTTATATATCATAGATGTGAAGCATCCAGGCAGAGCAATGGGACTGAGATATTCTTCATTTTTGAGTCGGTCATGTTCTCCAAATTTCACCACCTGCTCCCTGCTCTAAACACACACATACACACAGCAGACACTGAAACCAGGGCAGAGCTGCTCAGGGCAGTACAAACACGTGCTCTCCTCCCTCATGATGAATGGTGACACATCTTGGGTGGAGTTATTGATCAAAAAGGGTCAGGAGTGTAGATTTAGGCAGTAGCATTCAGTCATAATTTAAATTGCATTAAAGTCTATTTTCTGCTGTCACCCACGTGCTTTTCTATCTGGCGCTCCCTAGATAACAGGTTTCTAATTAAAGAACAATGACGAGCAGCTTATGGGTGGCACGGACAGTGCCTCTGAACATTGTGATAATGTTGAGGAACTAGCGTTTAAGCTTATGATTAAATAAAATTATGTATATGTACTAGTGATGTCAAGTCTGATTAATTTCCGCAAACCAGTTCTTTCTGACAATTCGTTTCAATGGACCAGTTCAAAAAAAAAAGAAAAAAAAAATCATTGGTTCCTTACATCATCACGCAATGATGTCACTATGCATTGCTTTTCTAACAACTCATTGTCATGTTATATCAATAAAACATTCAAAAAAAGGCATGTTTATCAATGCATATTGCTGATTATTGCCTTTCATTTACTTAAGTTAATGGTGTTTGGAGTCACAGTTTCATTCGCTGATCCTTCATGTCAGATACGACTGACCAATAATGAGTAGCCTACATCTTGGATACATTTCCTAAACGTTTCGCACCAACAGCATACATTACAGACATTGAGCCACAAATGCAGATATATATCTCTCTCCTTGATTTAACTTAACAACTTAAAATATAATCTGTATTCACAATAAACCATAGTAATTCATTTACATCTCTAGACAGAAAGGTTTTTGCAGGTTACAATAAATTGTTATTTAATAATAGTTGTCATAATTAGAATATTTCCAGTACGTGCCCCAAGTTTGCATAGTATAGTCAACTCACTCATCAGACTCCTTTGTCATCCTAGGCAAACTTGCCGTTGACGTCATGTGTTATCAACCCATAACTAAAATTCGATTCAGTTCAATTAGTGAACCGGCTCGACTGGTTACTACCCGAGAACCGGCTCAAAAGAACGATTTGTTCAAGAATTGGACATCACTGGTATGTAGCCTACAGTAGCAGACATAGAGAAGTACATATCTACACATATATTCTTTTATAAAAAGCATTCTTTTTATTTATTCATTTGGGTGTGAACTCTAAAAATATAAAAATCCAAAATGAATGTTTAAGGGCAAACATCTTAAAGATTAGCTGATAGGCTGTTGATTCATTAAATGATCAGATATTTACTCCAAAAAGCTGTTTATTCAGTGTAGTGAAGCCTCTCCTCCATTGACATCTATTCAAATAAATGGCCTCTAGTCTCCTTTCCTGCACACTGCAGCGTTACGTTTTTTAATTTGTTTTGCTAACTTTGGAGGCTTGCCTTAAAGCAGCTTAGCTAGAAAGTTACAGGCAGGTGAGTTTTGTCAGGGTTGGAGCTAAACACTGCAGGAAAGTGGATCTTGAGGGCCAAATTTGAGAACCCTTGTACTACATTTTAATGTTATGTTGCCTAAATGTAGCAAAACAAGTGATTTTAGTTTTTATTGTAGAGACCTAAACAGTGAAACAAGAGAATTTTCATAAATTAAAAGCATGTAGGACAAACAAGGGAATGGGTGACATATAATGGCACTTTTCCACTGCGTGGTACTTCTCGGCTCGGTTCGGCAGGGGACGGCTAGGCTCGCTTTACTTTCGGTTTGCTTTTCCATTGCAATTAGTACCGCTTCAAAGTAGGTGGGATTATAGACTGGTCATTATAGTTGCGCCGCCTCTACTGCTGTGGATCTGCTCCTCGTCTACCAACGAGTCTGCACTTCATCTACTGACCACGATACACGATGCATATTTTTTTTGCATAGCCGTATCGAGCCGTATAACCGTACCATTAAGTGGAAAAGCGCCATAAGCCTGTTTTGAGCAAAGAGTGAGTGGCACCTCTCTAACCACAAAGTGTCTAGAATCTGAACTCTAGGAGCTGAGTGGAATAAAGCCTAATATTTCCAGACACTATGAAGCGTGAAGCAGAAAGATGTGGTCTATAAAAGAGAAAGGTCACTGAGGATAATCCATTTGATTGATGAAGTCAAGCAGGTTGCTACTGTTGAGGAAGGTGGACATATTTCTGAATATCCCAACTTTAAAAGAGTTTGACAGAAAGTTTTTACTTGTTTGGGATGTGTTGACAATGAAGAAAAGGTAAGGGAGACCAGGAGAAACTACCTACAGCCAGGAGGGACAGCAATATATAAATTGCTGTACAAACACAGGTCTGTAATTCCTACATTTGCCCTCACACACTGTTTTTCTTCATCTGTCTTCTGGATATATCTGTAGACTCCTTTGTCTGAATGATTCTACGCTCAACATAGAGAAGGATGAAGACAGCAACAGCACAGGTAAATATACTGATGACGATTAACAGATGATTTATTAGAGGGCATGGAGGAAATTAGATCATTAGACAAATTACAACAATGATACACCCACACAGTCTCATCCATTTTCAAACAAAGAATTATAAAAAAGTCCTTAGTTAGCTGACGAAGTGATAACACTTGGAGAGAACTATAATAGTCACTAAATACTGTTATTTACTAATGGTTCTAAGCAACATACAGTACACTTATTACAAGGACAGTTCCTCTGGAGCAGCTTGGTGCTTATATAATGATAATTGTTCACTGCAGATTTCAATCTACAGCCTTTCACCTACACTAACCCTGCAGTGAGAAGAGGCCACATACAGTAATGCACACCCTACACTTTAGACTTTGTTGAAACTGTAGCTATGGGCTGTTCCACTAATGTTTTGGACTAATGTGGAGCAATACATGTGAATTTGCTGGTAAAAGATATCCAAATATATTTCCATATTCAACCAGATTTAGTTGAGAGTTTAATATCTTTTCTGTGTGGTGATCATCATCATCAGCCCTTGCTGACTTGCATTCTCTAGTGGATGCTATACATTAAAGTACATGAGATTGAAATAAAAAGCTTGCATGGTTATATATAAACTGAAACAAGGGAATTTGGATGTTGTGGAACAAGTGGGAAATAATAGAATGGGGTCAGGAGGAGAAGACAACTTCAGTGAGAAAACTTAAGGAACTGAGGAGCTTTAGAAGGCTGATCCACCAATTTGCCAGGTGCACTGCAAATGGATGAGAACTGTGGGTACCAACTATTGCAAAAATGGTTGAGTCATTTCTCTTTGTCAGCAGAAAGACGTTCAGTAACAACGAAGCCTGTTGTGAACACTGGGACGAGTGGGATGACATATATGCTTGAAGCTGGAAAGCAGGTCAAAGGAAAGAAAGAAGGCAGTACAAAAACATTAAAGGCTCATAAGTCATCTGACCCCATGCGCATATGATGAACGGCAGGCTGAATGGCAAGATGGACACCAAAATTTTCCTTTGCCACTTCTAATGGCTGGCAGCATGCCATTGTCACCTTTGAACGCTGGGACAAGTGGGATGACATATGTTGTTTGCTCCTTTGATGAGGAAAGAAAGAAGACAGTGAAGAAACCCCACATCTTTGAGTGCTGGGATGAGTAGAGTGAAATAACTGGATGAGATGCATAGAAGCAGAGAAGATACAGAGAAGATAAGAGACAGCAGAGAAGATACAAAATGGCTGGCAAAGATCAATGAGCCTAATTTGGCTCATTGATCTTTGTAAATTAAATTTCAGGGGCAAATTCTCAAAAGTAAGCTTCAGGGGAAGTTGTGGTCTAATGGTTAGAGAGTCTGACTTGTAACCTGATGGTTGTGGGTTCAAGTCTCAGTACCGGCAGGAAATGTAGGTGGGGGAGTGAATGAACAGCACTCTCTTCCACTCTCATTTCCCACAACTGAGGTGCCCTTGAGCAAGGCACCTAACCCCCAATCGCTCCCCAGGTGCCGCAGAAAAAAATGGCTGCCCACTGCTTTTGATGTTTTCACTACTCACCGCATGGGTGAAATGCAGAGCACAAAGTCAGAGTATGGGACACCATACTTGGCTACACATCACTTTACTTCGCTAATTTAAGTATAAGTAAGTAAAAAAATAAAAATAAACTCCACTGAGATGGCATTAAGGTGGGTAATTTTAGTCAAAACCTAGCGCTTCAACAAACATTTTTAAAATTCTTGTTGTTACCTGTTTGATTAAGCTCAGACTATAGAAAATTTAAAATATAGACTATAAACACTACAAACTACTCAGGTGTGTAAATAAAATCTAGATATGAATTAGATTAGACCAGATTAAAATTATATCTCACTCTAAAATCACCTATAATAGCATCACCCGAAGAGATAAAATGGCAGATGTAAATTGTTCAGATCAGTAGTTGATCAAAAAAAAAAATATATATATATATGGGCACATCCTCCTGACAACTTTCTTTCTGTGGGATGAATTTAATCATAATGATTTTTATCATTTTTTATTTCAGGTGTTTCAGAGTTTAACATGCAGGTGACTTTTGCATCAGTTAAATGATCTTGCATCAGTATTTTTACAGTATTTTACACTTCTTTCTTTAAAATGATCCTGTATCTATGACTCATGGATCGGGCCTGTGCTTTTCTAGACTTCTCAACAACTCGTTCACACAAAGCTTCACAAGAACTCTGTGCTTCAGGCCCTTGACAAACACTTCAATTCAATATTTGCCTCAATCTTTTATTTATAGCCGTTTTTTCCATTGGTATCAAGATTTGACAATGTGACCCGCTACAATTCTTCTGTGACAACAGAGTCTACACGTGGCAATTTAAAGTAGCAAAGAAATAAATATTAAGAATAACAGCAAAAGAACTAGAATTTAATTAATTTGAAAGTAATATAGTACATTTTTTAACTATTTGCAAACAGTCAGTTCATTCTTAATCATACGCATATATCAAACAGCTCTGTTAATGATTCCTGTCTTGTCACATTCAGTTATGAATAACATGAATCATGAAAATTATACCCTATATTTTCATTTTCAATTCAAAACAGCAAAATTTGACAAAATGTTGAGTGGTTTCCATTACTGGATATTACTGTCATTCAAATAATACTTGAAACACTTTTGCAGTTTTTTGGTACATTTGGTGTACTTTCATCATACATTTTGATCCTTTTGCCAGCTTTCTGTGTAAAATAAAGCGTAAATAAAGTACTGCTGGCATTCCATGTGACATAAAAAGAGAATTAAAACAATAGGAATCATCTCCTCCTTTTAATTATTTACATAATGTTATAATCATATCACTTCTATAATGTTGTTTTTTAAGTAAATTTCATTATGCACATGTCTAGAGAACAAGACCTTCAGTAAAAGTTCTCAATCTCAATTTAACTGAACTCATAGATGTGATTTGCTAAAATAAATGTAACTGAAAAGTAATTTTCAAAAACTAATCCCGTCTGAAAGTGCTATAGTGAGATTGAGAACTGACTTGAATCAACTTTCCCTGTAACAACCAAAATTTTCTCTCATTCTCTCCTTCTTTCTTGTTGTTTTCACCGATCTTCCTATCAAATCAAACCTGAGAAAGCGTTAACAGGTTTGATAACCACATAATCACACCTGCAACTGTTTCTCACACACATAAACATAGTGACAGACAGTGTGACTCTTTTGATATCTCAGTCTATGTGGAAATTGAAAAATCTTGCTTATTCCAAACCCACAGCAAGAGAAACAAAGAGAAAGAGATGAATTGGCCTCGATAGCAGCAAAGTATTGCCCCCTCCTTCTTTTTCATTAAACTTTCCATTTTTTATGTGAAAAAATTAGTTTTCCGCCCGCTCATTTGGCATCTATCATCTCCCAGTTCTTTTTTCTTATCTCATGTATGTTTTAACATCCTCACATCAGTCTTTCTTCTCTTCTTTCCTGCCATCATTATCTTTTTAGCTTACATTGAACATTAAAGCTCATTACCCACCATGTGCCACAGAGGACCATTGGCACTTTTCAGAAGTTGAAGGTGACTGTGTGATTGGATAAGGTATATGGGATGACATGCCTGCTGCTGCCAGTATATCAACATCTCCTAGAATCATGCCAGCTCATGAAGCCAACGTTTGGCACTAGCAGCTGTTTTCCTGCAATGAACTATGTGTCTTTCCCTTACATACACACACACACACACGTTGGTGCACCTATCATTATGAAGACATTCCATAGGCGTAATGGTTTTTATACTGTTTGAACTGTATATTCTGTCACCTAACCCTAACCACCCATCACAGAAAACTTTATGCATTTTTACATTTTTATTAAACATTGTTTAGTATGTTTTTTAAGCCATTTTAAATCACAAGGATTCAGGAAATGTCCTCATAAACCACTTTACGTTGTAATTCCAGTGTAATACCCATGTCATTATACAAATTTGTGCCCTCATAAATCATATAAACAAGCACACACACACAAATGTTCAGTATCTTAGCTGCGAATATTTTATATTTTGATGAACTTCCCCTGTAATATTCACTCTGAAATATATTATCTACCAACCTGTTGTCTTTCATAGACTTTACCTCTGCATTACAATCCTTCCTCCATATCACCTCAAAACATTCTTTCAGCATCTCTTTCCTTAAACAGTTATATTAGTAGTTAGCATTCTGATAAATAACTCGTCAATTCAGCAGACAGTGTTTTCTGTTCTTTCGCTTTGTGTTATCTCACTCTGTGTTCTCTCTCATTATTGCACCTCTTCCCATGTCTCCTTCGGTCTGACATGTCACTTAAACATAGAACAGCACACACTGTCTCTTCAAGTTAATCGCCAGGAAACGCCTCAACGACTTGTCTCGGCAGTGCTAATTAAGCCACTTCCAATTTAGGAGTGTATAGGATTTAGATGACAAACAGTAAAGGGGGAAAAACTAACCAGGGTAGGGTATCATCTAAACTCAAACAGAGCAAAGTTAAACAGAGTGTAGGTTCCAAGTTTTGTTGTATAATTACAAACCTACTATCAAAATTAAAAACAAACCAAACTGAGTAAAGAGACTAATCCTAATCATACTCAAAATATATGCAAACATGAATCCAGATAACAAAGGTCCAGATTAGAGATATTAAATGCTCAGGATAAGACTCTCAGGGGGAGATAAAAAAAAGCCAGAATACAAAAGAGGTCATTATATACCCCAAACTAAATGAGGTATTAGATGAGGGCAGGGGTGTTGAAGGAACATTAACGTTCGGCATTCTGGGGAGCCACAATAATGTCGCCTTATTGGCTGCAACTTAAGTGGGTGTGATATACGCACAGTGCTAAAAGCTTTGTTTTAAGCATGCAATGAAATATCCCCTGGATAACTGAACGTTTGCTGTGTTGTTTTATCTCAAAGTACAAGAGTGCCAATCGATTTTCAGTGTGTGAATGGGCAGACAGGGAATGAGCGGAAAAAGAAAGCCGACAGAAATAAAGGGAAGAGAGAAAAGTAGAGTTGCTATATAGATCACTGACAGAGCTTTAGGTTGACTACCACAGGTCTGATCCCTCTTATAATTACAGTCAGGGAAGAGGGAAGAGATTGAGTTAGTGTTAAATAACACAGGAGTGAAATATATTTTAATTAGGTTCAAACTGTCAGTCTCATAGCCTCGTAGGTAGCGACAAAAATCACCCCAGTGTAAGCAGATGGGTACCTCCAATAAAGTGCTTTACAGAGCCGTTTGTTAATTTGAATAAATAGTTCACCTAAAAGTGAAAATTTACAGTACCATTCAAAAATTTGGGCTCAGTAAGATTTTTTTGTCTTTGAAAGAAGTCTCTTGTTCACCAAGGCAGCATTTATTTGATCAAAAATACAATAAAAACATTAATATTGTGAAAATAACTATAAGGCAGCCATTCCAGTCTTCAGTGTCACATGATCCTTCAGAAATCATTCTGGTGGACCCTTTTCCCATTTCAATTTTTTTCAGAATCAGAAATCAACAAGGTTGAATATATGTCACATGTTTGCTGTTGCTGTAGTTGCAGACAAGCATGATGAAGAAGGAGAATTCCAAAATCACAGACAGGGCTTAAATTAAGCCAGGATTAGGCCTTATTTCAAGGCATTTAATAGGCTTCTATAAATGTGCCTTAGAAAGAAAAAAAAAGAAAAAAAAAACATTACTGGTGTGCATCTTGCAACAAAACAATGGCAATGACATATTTTAAGATATGCCAGTGCAAGTTACTTTTAGTTAAAACAGTTAAGGCTCTTTTCGTCGACTGAGTTTTTGAAATGAGCGCATGCGTAAGAACAACCCCCCTCCTTCACAGCTCTTTTCAAGGGAACGCCTCCCAAAACTCGTGCAAGAGTATTGGAACACGAGTGTTTACCACCGGCATTCACTGTGTTATTAAGCCGGGCACACATTTAACGACTAGCTAAAACATTCTAGGACGCAACTGGCTCTGACTGGACTTAAAGCCGCGCACACACTTAGTGGATTCATTATGTCGGACTCACCGCAGGTAACTCATAATCTGCAGTTGTTACTCCTGTCTCCTGACAAAAACATTGCATGCGGCGCCTGTGGAGTGTGGAAAGTTACTGGAGCGCGCAGCCGCGCGTCTCTCACAAGGAACGTCATGGCAGTGATTGACAAGCCAGAGGGCCAATCGTTTACGCGATGATCGCGTAAACGATTGGCTGATGTTTTTAAGGCCCCACCTCGTGCACAGATGATGTATGTTAATATTATTCCTTTCAGTGCACCTAATAAATAGTCTTTTATCAGTTAGTAAAGACAGTTTCAAGTAATGTATAAAACAAAATGTATAAAACAAAACATCCTCTGTACCACCTTTAAGCCTTGTCTGTGAAACTGGGGCTTTATTTAACTAAACTAACACTCATGAGATCACTTATTCACAATCATGAGAATTGGTTGATGGCCAATTTCGCTGGTACCTGTGACTAGTGACAATAAAGGACTACATTCATTAAGAAAAACAAGAGAAAAGCTAACCACACCATGCAAACGTGAACGAGAACCGACAATGAGAAACTGAAACAAAGGAGTATATATACAGGCTAGAGGAGAAGAATCTAGATGAGAAACAGGTGAACTAAATCAAACAATCAATCAGTAACCATAGCAACTAATAGTCAACAAGAACAGGAACTAAACACAAAAGAAAACACAGGATATCAAACATAACATAATCATGACAGTTTCATAGCGGTGAACGGAAACTACAACAAATATAATTTTTGCATCCCATTTGGTTCAATAGCAAAAGAAAAATCCACAATAGCATTTCTATTACTTAGCAAAAGAGAAAAAAAAAATCAAGACATTGAATACATTGGTCAGAACAGAGAAAGATGTCAAATTTGTCATCACTCTCAGATGTTGTATTAGCTTTCATTCACACTGGCTTTCATTGTGTGATCAGTTTGTGTGTCTTTGTGTTAAATTTAGACTAAACAGGGATGAAAGACTGAGAGCAAGAGGAAAACCTCTCTCAACTGGCTGCATTTCTTTTCATATTCAAAGTACACTCACCATTATTGGCCTAATATATCTAAAAGTATTTCCGTCTCAACATAAATCAAATTAGTTTTTGCATTTACTTTAACAAATTGGCACAGGACTCACTGATATGGCAACAGGCCGTGGTTGTCTTGGTTCCATCACTTAAAAGTACACAATGAATCAAATCACTATGCACTTTCATTTAGATGCATTTCAAAACAGCCCAATCAAAGTTTTATCATTTCAACTCATAAACTTAATGCAGCAGAGGACTTTACTGGCATGTGTGCTTGTAAGAGATGCTAAGTTGGGGAGAAGGTCTTGGCCCTCCGCAGAGGCTCCAGGGGCCCGAGAGAGCAATGAGGCAGCTGTGAAGGCTCTAATCATGACTTGGACAACAGGCCTGCAGTCTCCCTCTGCCTGGACATCTGCACTCTAATTAAAGAGCTCCATAGTGTGTGTAAGTGTGCAGATGTGTGTATGTGGATACATGTAGGCTGAGACGGCTATAGGCTATGCAGCCAGTCGCCCAGGGCCCTGGCATGCTGAGGGGATTCCTGAAAAATGGCCCAGAACAAATGAGTAGATAACAATATCTGACACGCAGATGCTTAAAGCTAAATGTAGCAAGAATCACACTGCGACAATATCTGATAAAGCTTCCCCTCATTGCTATGACATACACTAGCTGTACGTAACTATGCATATTATTAAAACCTTGCTCTAACATGCACATAGTTGACAAAATCATCAAGATAAAGTTTGTGGCTTGTAATGTAAATAAATTATATCTTTATAACAGTAAAGCAGACTACTTGCATAAAATGCAGTAAACAAACGTTCCTCAAAAGCATGTAAACCTATGTAAGTTACTTCAGTCCAGTAGGCCTTCATCTCGAATAACTACTAACAATAAAAAGTTATTCTTACATTTACTTTATAAAAATAAGTAAAGATTTCACAGCAAGAAAGACACAAGGTCCATGACCTGAAGGGGGATAATTTTAGAATTAAAAGACTTGCTAAGACAACAAAGGGCATATATTATTTTGTAAAAATTTTTGATCATGTTGATAATTTAGAGGCTTTCAATCAAATATCTGATGATCAAATATGTTACAGTAGGGTTTATAGACTTCAATTTTAGTTTGAGTAAACTATCCCTTTAAAGATTATAAATGCACAGCCGTAACAGTAAAAGGCAATGTGGCTTTATCTGCAGTACACAGGTTATCTTATATAGCACCTTGAAGTGCAGAGGAATTACTCAACAAAATTCAAGTGGCTTATGACAGATTTTTTAATAAGTCAGACCATTTTACTGTTTCTCTGGCTATATCAATCATACACACACTCATGCTCACATATTATTATGCAGTCCTCTTGCAAGGTTCCTAAATTACAAACTAGTAACACAATTTTCTTTCAGGTTAAGGCAATTACAGCTTATGCATCTAAATCCTAACTACCTTCAGAGCACAACTGGAGGAAACACAGTATTACACAGTAAATACAGACCTCTGTATTTTTCAGTAATGTGGTTTTACATGCAGATAGCCAGCGGTAGAATGAGGTTAGGGCAGGGTACTCCCATGGTAAAATTAGTGACATGGCAGGCACACTGATGATAAGGCTCTGTCACAGCGTAAAATTTAGAGATGCCACAATGTGAATGTCCAAACACACATACTAAGAAGCAGAATTGCCATGTTGACAATTATAAAGCTATATTTTACATTATAGTATATTTTCATTCCTTTGCAACAAGTGTGCATCTGAGTCTCTGTATGCCAATGTTTTGTTTATAACAGTTAGTGTTTATTATATTATCTTCTAGGGGTGTAACGGTATGCGGGGAACACGGAACATCCCAGCTGAAGATAATGAGGAAATACGCCGCTCCCAAGTGCATTACAAACGGCTACATACGGCACGCGCGTGCCCTGCTCACAAAGGGATGATCACATAGTGCATAGGGATGATCACTTCCATTTGGAATTTGCCTCGTCAACCGTTCGGTACGAATACGCATACCATTACACCCCAATTATCTTCTATGATGACCTTCCATTAAAGAGATAGTTAAATTTTAAATTATCCCATGATTAACTCGCCCTCAAGCCATCCTAGGTGTATATGACTCTCTACTTTCAGACAAACACACAATCAGAGTTATATTATAAAGTATCGTGGCCTTCCAAGCTTATAATGGTAGTGAATGGCGCTCCTGATTTTGAAGCCCAAAAAAAGTGCATCCATCTATTGTAAAAGATATCCACATTTACATTTATGCATTTGGCAGACGCTTTTATCCAAGGCGACTTACATTGCATTATACTATACATTTGTATCTGAGTATGTGCAATCCCTGGGATCGAACCCATGACCTTGGCATTGCTAGTGCCATGCTCTAACCACTGAGCTACAGGCACTGTGGCTCCAACCCCATGGCTCCAGGGGGTTAAAAAAGACCTTTCGAAGCAAAGCGATGGGTTTTTATAAGAAAAATATCCATATTTAAATCTTTATAAACTATACTAGCTTTCAGCAGACGGCTTACGCTAATCGACTTATGCGAAAAGAGTAATCTCTGACCTGATGCATTGACTCGGAAGCCCAGAGGATAGAGCAAAATAAAACACCGGTCATGAATTAGAAGTCTAAAACGAGAATTTTTAAAGAGAAATATCAGAGGATTTCGATATAAGAGAAGAGGAGCTTGAGTCTGTTGCCCAGCCCTATTTGTTTGAACCGCCAGAGGCGTCTAAGCTTATGCTACTCCTACATCCTGCGTCATACTGTACATCGCGTCAGAAGTTACTCTTTTGGCACAAGTCGACCTGCGTAGGCTGTCTGCTGGAAGCTAGTTATTTTAGTTTATAAAGTTTTAAATATGGATATTTTTCTTACAAAAACCCATCGCTTTGCTTCAGAAGGCCTTTATTAACCCCATGAAGTTGGGTGTATGGATTACTATTATAATGGATGGATGTTTTTTTTTCCATTCAATACCATTATAAAGCTTGGAAGAACAAGGATTTTTTTAAATCTAACTCAGATTGTTTTCATCTGAAAGAAGATAGTCACACCTAGGATGCTTGAAGGTGAGTAAATCTTGGGATAATTTTCATTTTTGGGTGAACTATCCCTTTAAGCAGTTAGATTTAAAAAGCATTTGATGCTACTCTCTCTTTCACACACATACTCAAAGCTCCAGAGGTACCTGACCTGACACTGAGAGACAGACATTGAGAGTGAATTGAGACTGTTTTTCTCTTCTGTCTTTCTCTGTTATATTTACCAAAAGTTACGATCAGAGGTTGCCTTGGCAAGCCTAAGGCTGCATTTATGTAAACCCAGAGCATTCTGAAAGATCACAAGAGGAATAGAGCAAATAATATGAAAAAAAAAAAACTACAAAGAGATCTGAGAGTAGATGTTGGAAACTGCAGATTGTTCAAAGGTACGGTTACACTTCAAAAAAATCAGTGCATGTTCACATGAAATCTGAGATGTAAAGGGTTAGTTCACCCAAAAAAGGAAAATTCAATACAAAAGTGGTTCATATGACTGATATGTGCTATTTTTAAGTCTTCTGAAGTAATGCTAAAGATTGGTATGAACAAACCAAAATTTAAGTTATTATTCACTGAAAATTCAGACAAGTCAAGATAAGTTTGATATCAGTGGTGCAAAATGTGTCTCATAACTGATTGCTGTGTTCCAAACTACGCATATTAAAAATCGCACAAATGCGATTTGAGAGGTACAATGGAAAGTGTTTTTTTAGTTTCAAATCAGCTTCACAGAAAATACGTTTCAATGTTATAGTCAGGAAGTATTCTGTTATTTCAGTCAAAAGATGAGTGTATCAAAGTAATGTCCATAAAGCAGTAATATACAGCTATAAGATAATATAAGTTGTGTTAGTAAACATCGGCCTGGTTTCACAGAAAGGGCTTACAAGCCAGGATAAGGCCTTAGTTCAATTAGGACATTTAAGTAGCTTTTATAAATGTGCCTTAGAAAAAAACATTACTGGTGTGCATCTTGAAACAAAACAATGGTACTGACATATTTCAAGATATGTCAGTGCAAGTTGCTTTCAGATGAAACAGCTCAAACATGCATTTTAGTCTGGGACTAGCTTAAGCCTAGTCTGTGAAACTGAGGCATCATGTATTCAGTTAAGAGTATTCAAGTAATAATTAATTTTTACAACAGAAGTGATTCAATCAAAAACCAACTTTAGCTCGATAATTTTTTTTCTTAGCACTGCTGTAAATCCAAAACAATCTCTGTCAATTAATTTTCCTATTGTCACTGTGAAGCTGCTTTGAAGCAATTTGTATTGAGAAAAGCGCTATATAAATGAAGATGACTTGATTTGACGACTTAAGCAGACACAATGATCGCTTGCACACAATGATCGATCCAAAGGTGTCATCATCTTGTTGTCTTCGCAAGTGTTGCTGTCATCTGAAATGTTATTTTCTTTACACAAAGCTACCGTATGACTTTAAACTATTTGGAATATAGTGCACACGTTATATGGATTTGACTTTTTGACTACTGTTTTTTTTCTAATTTTTGGGCTTGAAAGCCCCTGGTCACCACTGCAACAAGGCATGACATTATTGTATGTAAATATGGCAATTTTCATTTTGAGTAAAATATCCCTTTAAATTACATTTTATTGTTTTGTCTCTTAATAAAGAATATCTATTTTTCTTTCTGTGTACTGAGTACTAGTTTAATGTATTGGCAGAAGGTGTAAAAGAAAGTGTAAATGGTGAGCAGGTTTTTAAATGGTCTGAATCTGCCTATTCAAACACTGCTCATGAATCTGAAAAGTGATCTACTTTTACTTTGCGCACAAACTTTAAGATGAGCGATTTCATGCTGTGGTCCACTTGGAACACATATCTAGTGCTCACAGTATTCTGGGTCACCCTAGGGAAAGGCCTAATGCAGCATCCCATGTCACTAGAGAGAGGCAAAAGAACATACAGGGGTTGAATTAGAAAAAGCCAGCAAAGGAAACAAAATATCTGAAATTGAGAATTTAAAGGGCAGAATTTAATTTTGTGCCTGAAATATGGAAGCTGTGCAAACACAGCAAAAGGAAAATCTTATTAGAAAGACATGAGTGTAAAATGATAGGAATACAAAGAGACAGGATGGCGAGACACTTCATATGTGAGGATGCGTATGTGAGAGCGCTTCTCAGCACCTCATAAATCCTTCGTGAAATATGAGCAATAAATTTGTGTGAAAGCAATGGAATGACATCAAGGCACAGCCCTCGATATATCGTAGCATGAATGTAATGGGCAAAGACACATTCAGACACATTCAAACTAATCCTCCAGACCTCAATGCCTGTCTTAATCTCTTCCATGTCTTCTCTGTATTTCATTTATTGTGTGTTGCCACCTCTTCACCCGTCCACTGGTCTCTATGTCTATGTCAAGCTCAGGGCGCTGCAGAGCTCCACTGAGACCAGACGAATATTAACCTGCCCACCTCTCACTCACACAGTACTGCACACACACAGACACTGACACACACATATATTTTATATTGCACTGAAACAATATTCACTCAGAAATTGCTAGTAAATTTCACAAAGAAATGGCAAATAACACATTGAATTAAACATGGATTTTCAAGTAGAAAGACTGAAATAGTATTTTACTCTAATAATCTTTGTTTTACTTGCAACTTCTTTCAAAGAGATTCATTGAGTGAGCGATGATGGATGAAGGGAAGGCTGGGAGACAGAACTGAGAAAGGGTAGTAAACTGAAGAAATTATGTTTAGATTGAATAACAGTACTGAAAAAAAAAATTTGCTTTCAAAGAGCTCATTTGTTCACAAAACTGTTGAGAAATAAAGAAAAATGGTAAATAAAGTGAAAGGACAAAGAGTGTGAGTGAAACCCTGTTGGAAAACCCAATGATTTCTAGCTGGCCATTTGCTGGTCAATAGACAAACATAGTAGACGATCTTGCTCAGGATAGTTAGGACTGGTAGACCATCTCACACCAGCAAAACCCACCTAACATATCCCAAAACCCATGTTCTGCTTTCTAGCCATTTTAATACCTTTAAGAATGTTCCATTATTTATATTTAGTGTCTCAGAGACCCCAGATACAGTATGGCCATTACATAATGCATGGAATGTTCATTCATCTGATCGTTTGACATTTCTCAAAAAACCACATGCCTACATTATTGTTAAATAGAGAGATACAGCTTCAATAATGTCTGTCTATTGAGGTTTGATTGGTCAGATGAACAACAAAATTTGAAGGGAAAAATACGAGGCTATACTTGAAATTTCCATCATTATTTTTACACAAATCAATCTCAACAGAACATGAGGGATAAAGGTGGGGTAAGTCATATTTCAAAAACACTGTTTGGAAGTTAGTCGGGCCGACACCAACCACAAATGTGTAACCAATCAGCATTAGGGGAAGTATGATGTCGAGGAGAGAGAACGAGCAGAAGGGAGATTTGAAGAAAAACTGCAGAAAGAGAGATAAGACACAATACAAAATAGCTCAAAAGAATATCACTGGAATGAAGGGTTATGACTGGGCAAGATCTTTAGGACCCGCGTTAATATTAGAAAATCTTTCCAGCGCTGGAGAAAGCTAAACGGGAAAACCTGAAAACAGATGCGGAGGCTGCTTTGTTTCCACTTCACACGTGAGTATCACTGGGTTTGAGTGTCATTGATTGTCTGGAGCTGCTGTGCTGTTGGTGTGTATTCACTCTTTTGTGTACTGTACGTTCATTTTTTGTGTTTCCTTGTCGTTCGTTCATCATCTTTGCTTTATTTTCGTGAAGCATTATTTTGTTGCATGTCAGATCTGATAAACAGACATCCACTCTTGCATTGCGTGTGTAAGAGAAGCCAGCTAGTGAGAGTTGTGCAGGCAAACCACTGCGCACTGATGGCCGCTAGAGAATGTGGTTAACGTCATTGTCAGTGCACTCGCCTTGCCTGCCAGCAGCGACCGGGCCGGGGTTCGAGACCGACTCGGAGCAGGGTGGTTAGGATTGGAGGGTGAGTTTTGGAGGTGGAGCAATGAAGAGAGGGTTGGGTTTGTTTGGGTTTATTTCAAATATCAACAATGTCCAACAGCGTTTTTGAAAAATGGCTTACCCCACCTTTAAGCTGGTATGACCTGGTTTTTCCAGTGGGAATGATAGTAAGAGTGACTTGAACTGAGGATAAGAGAGAGGGAAGATTGTGGACTGAAAGGAGGGAGAGAGAATGAGACAGGTGCCAGGGAAGTAGAGATGCAATAGGATAGTGTTTCAACACTGAAATACAGACTATTGCTGATTGTCTCCAGCCCTCCTCTGTCCATTACAGACCCCATGACGTGTGAGTGTGTGTGTATTTCATTTTGTGGCAGTGCTTTCTGTTTCATTTTGCTGTAGGTCTGCTTGCTGTGTGCCCCTGTTGTGAAGGCTTATTGGATAATAAATCAACAGAGACCAACTGTAACAAAAATGATATAAGCCATTCGCTTTGTCCTCTGTCTGATCTCTTTGAATTCAGACCAGGGCTCACCACCATAACTAACTAAGGCTTTCATAAATAATTACATTTGTTCCCCCAAACCTAAATGTATGTGACTTTCTGTTTTCAGATCTATCTATCTATCTATTAATAATGGAAAATTAATATGGTTAAATTTAATGTAATATCAGCATTATATTATGATCGGACAACGACAGTTGAAACTGCATCACACATTACACAAGCTTTCTCAATATGAAGCCAACCATAATCCACAGTTTGAAGTGATTTACCAGCATTACTTTGAGGGAACTGATCCACAGAAACAGGTCAGCTCACAAGGACACGATATAACCACTTAGCTGTAGACTTTCACAACCTTTACTTGAACACTTCAATTTTCCTTTCACCTGCTATATGTGTAATACCGCCTGAGGCATGTCAAACTGCCATACCCGTTGTATATGTTCTGGTAACACTTTACAATACGGGTGCATTGTGCATTAATTCATGCTTAACTAATGCACAGATAATCACGTGTTAATGTATGACTCATAAAGAACTAAACCATTAATTAATGATTACTGCAATAACAACTAATAAAGGTTCTATATGATTAATATATTATGTGGTATATGAATTGTTATTTATTAAATGTCATAATGTATCAATTCCTTAATAACATATAGTATTAACTAATAATGTAAATTCATGTTTTAATGACCACATTTAGTCAAAGCCATGTATTTCAATTTCTTGTTGTTTGCTTTAATTAATCATTAGCTAATGATTTGCAAATGAATCATGTTGTTACAGTCATGTACCTCAACAATTAAAGTCATAACATGATACATTTACAAATCATTAGCTAACGATTAATTAAAGCAGACAACTAGAAGTTGAAATAGATGGCTTTGACTAATTGTGGTAAATCTATTAATCATACAGACTCTTTATTAGTTGCTGATGTAATAATCGTTAATTAATGGTTTAGTTCTTCATGAGTCATACATTAACACATGATTATCTATGCTTTAGTTAAGCATGAATTAATGCATATTAGTGCATATGTCATTGTAACTGACATACAAATGATTAAACATCTGTCTTGACTTGCTTGTCTTCTAAAAGCATCAATGGAAAATTTACCATCCTATGATGGTACTCATCCTCATGTCGTTCCAAACCTGTAAGACCTTGAAATGTTGTATAAAGTCATTATTTTTTTGTTTTTGCGCACAAAAAGTATTCTCGTCGCTTCAGAACATTAAGGTTGAACCACTGTAGTCACATGGACTATTTTAATGATGTCTTTAGTACCTTTCTGGACTTCAAAAGGTGCAATGACATTGCTGCCTATATATGTGGTTCAGAAACCCTTGGATTTCATAAAAAAATTGTGTTCTGGAGATGAACGAAGGTCTTGCGGGTTTGGAACGACATGAGGATGAGTACTTAATGACAGAAATTTAATTTTTGGGTGAACTAACCCTTTAACTACTGTGTGCCTAAAATCATTTTCACTGTGAAGGGTCACTCATGCGGTACAATCTCCTCACAGAAAGAGCTAAATAAAAGGCACTAACACAGAGACACACACATTCTCACACACAAACACATTAGCTGACAGAAACCTCTTACATTGTCTCGTCGTTCTGGAACTCCAGTTTTCCAGACACTTCCTCAAAGTCCTCCCCTCCGCAAGCTGTCCCATCCACTGTATGGTACGGTACCGCCACCAGACCACGTGCTCCTGATGTCCTCTGGACCTTCACCTGCATGATGCCGATGCTTTCGCTAACTCGCATTGATTCGCTCTCAAATGTAAAAATTCCTGCGTGGTCGTCATCGTAGATTGTGACGGTCGCCGTGTGGGCCTCACCAAGGGCTACGGTAGGGGCAGGTGCTCCGGTCTCCAAAGCAATAGGATGTCCATCAGCCCACCCAATTATACGGGGATTGCTCAGGCGGACATAGAAGTATTCATCTTCCTCAAAGATGTCATCATCAATAATGCCGACGGTGAGCTCTTTAAGGTTCTCACCAGGTTTGAAGACAAGTGTGCCCTCAGCAAATTCATAGTCAGAACCAGCATTGGCTGTGCCATCTTCTGTGCGATAATCCACCTGGAGTTTTGCATGAATAAACATTTTAAAAGATCAAAGATCTCCCTTGTTCTTATTAAATCAACAAATGTGTTGCACAATTTGCATCATTTAATAGTCAAGATCAGAGAATAAGTTTAGAAGTATCCTATTCCCTAGTAAAATGAATAAACTAAAGAGTGTTTTACTTTAAACTCACCTTAACAGTACACCCGGCATCTCCTCCATGCCTTTGCACAGTAAGTTTTAAGGATCCACAGTTTTCAAAGCACTGGTAGAGGGCAGGTTCAAAGTCTATTTTTGTAACATGAGGGTCATCCTCCTGCTCTTGAGGTTCCCCACTGCTGACCACTTTACGGGCCTGATCTGCTGCGTGTTTCTTCAAAATGTTCCCAGCACCAATCATCATCCTTGT
Organism: Anabarilius grahami; assembly: GCA_003731715.1. Taxonomy (NCBI): domain Eukaryota; kingdom Metazoa; phylum Chordata; class Actinopteri; order Cypriniformes; family Xenocyprididae; genus Anabarilius; species Anabarilius grahami. The sequence continues at coordinate 1,464,121 of RJVU01035178.1, forward strand.
TGCTTGAATGCGGTAGAAAGCTCTGCTCTTCTGTTGCTGTATCAGAACCTGCAAAGGTAAGTTTGTGAAAGTTATTTTTAACCTGCAGTTTAGTTGCAGGCTGATTTCTCAAACTGTAAAATAGCTATTTTACATTTGCACCATTTAAATTCTGCAGCACAATCAGCAATAAATCTAAAATAAAAATATAAAAATAATAATTGTTTTCGAAGAGGTTTACCAAACAATTCCCTAGTCTTGCAAAAAAAAACAGTCGGGTGCGATTTCAGTTGAACTAAAGCATTTACATGACATTTTAAAAAAGTATTCTTACAGTCCAGTTGACAGATAATATTCAAAGTGCATATACCTGTACATTTATAAATAAACAATGTTTAAAGTCCCCCTGTGGTGAAAATCAAGTTATCATCGTTGTTTATTTGTCTACGTGGTGTTTTTAATATGCTTTAAGGCAAACCATGTTAAAATTCACACCATTGCTGAATATTTTCTCTTTAAAACTGAAGTGATCTAAAGACAGTTTCAAAAACGCAGTTTGAAATCGCTTGTGAACTCACAGACTACCTTGTAACCAATCATGACAATGTGCCGTTAACCATGACCGCTCTGAAGGAGTCTCAAGAGAATATATCCCGGTATATTTTTCTGTTGATATGAAAAACTGGGTAGATTTAGCAATATAGCGGGTGTCCCTAGTGAAAAATAAATATACTAAAAATCTATTTGAAATACATTTATTTTATGCTAAGTGTACTACAATAGCATTTACATTTGCATGTACTTAACATAAATATTGTACTTTTAGTATACTAAATTGGTATACTTAAAGTCTGTTAAACTGGAACCAGTATTTTTGTGTTGAGGTCCAACTAAAGATATACTTAAGTATATTTGATTATGCTAAAGTGGAACTATTGCAAGTATACTTTAGTACAAGGCTTAATATTTAGAAATATGCATTGTGCAAAAAAGAAGAACTGCAAATAAAGTTTCATTAAAATATTTATGTCAGTATGTCTGTAATTAGTCAACATTTGAAGCAGATCAAAACTCTTCATCAAAGTTGTCCTAAAACCTTCTTCTAAGGACAACTTTGATGAACTTTTTGATCCACTTCAAATGCTGACTACTGTATATTAATGGGTTTTTAGTTAGTGTGAAATGAATGTAGGCCTATTTTAAACACATTTTGGTAGGGAATCTGTGTTGCAGATTTTGGCACATTTGTTAGAAGGAAACTTTAGAGTCTAGAAAGTAATTGTAGCTAAAGACACAAGTCTCACCATGTATTTCAAATCCGAGAATGATCAAATTATTTTTAGATGATGCTGTATCATTTTTTAGATGAGACTTTCTTTTTGTGCAAACCACAGAAAACATGAGGTATGAACTGAAACATCTAGTTTGTTTCTGCTAATTGGCTGTAAGGGCAGAATTTTCAAACCCAACTTTTGCCAACAGCTCAGACATAACCATGAGAAATTTGCAAATAAAATGATTTCATTTGTTAAATTTTTAAGTACTTCAGTAATTTATTTTTGTTGAATACTATGTTGACCTGTTATGATTAAATGTCCAATTCAATGAACAGTATTTGAGTTCTACTTGTTTAGTATAAAAAAAATAGTATTGGCCTAGATAAAAGTTTACAGGAAATGTGTTTTGAATTGCAAAAAATAATCATAAGTAAGTTTTATAATTATGACCTTTACCTTTTTTAATAATTTGCCCACACTTTGAATATCAGTAGGCTATTGTTAAATTTAATTCAATAGCACTTTTCACAATTTTGCATGGTAGCAAACAGATATACACACATAAAGTAGTTACAAAAGTAAATATTTGTAATTATGACAAATGAAGAAAACAACATATAGTCAGTTTGAAATGGTGAAAGAAATTAACGTACCTGATCAGAAGTTTTATTACATTTGTGTACACTTACGCACCTACTGTAATACACTTTTCTCATTAATGATACTTTAATGGCCCTTATTTGCACTTTGAAATATGGACTGCAGCCCTTTGGGCTGTCAAAATAATATGAATTATTAAATGAATTATTAAAATGATCCTGAGCAAAAAAACAAAAACAAAAAAAAAACACGCAGAAAGTTAAAATGTCAAATAACGTTTACTGCATGAAAGGTAAATCATTTTAATTTATGCGTCACATATAAATCCACAGCTTAATGCAAGACCGCCAAATCATTTAATTGTGTTTTTGTCAGGAGCAGTTGTGGTTCATTGAGAGTTGAAGCGCGCAGAGACAATCGGCAGAGGAATGTTAGGGATGATTATATTTTATCCGCACACACGGAAACACAAGCAGTTCTGCACGTTCACATTTTTCCACCACTGAACAGAACTGTCTGTGTTTTAGTGCATGCACAAGAATAAAACTAATGTGCCGGTTTATGCAATTGCTTCATGTTGCGTTAATGACAGATAATGTCAGGTAAAAGGAAAGCAAAACATTCTTGATATTCAATGTTGCGTCTAATGGTTTTATTTCTTCAACAGCTTAAAGTGTAATGCACGTTCGTGTTGTATAGCAACAGGCCGTTTCACGCTTATTTTCACGCACCACTTACTGTGTCTATATTAATAATTTTGTCAGCGATTCACAGTCTTTTAATCCATATAATTTGTGCTGTCGTTAATAATTGTCATTAATAATGTCTGCATGCTTATAGCTGTACTTGTAACAGTATAGAGAACACAAAGTAACCCCAGTTTTGCGTAGTTTATATCTGCGTAGTGGCGCAACAGGTAAGCCGAGCGCTCTTGTGCGACAGCGGCCCGCGTGACCCGGGTTCGATTCCAGCCCGTACTGGTTCCTGCATTCAATATACAAATAAATCTGTTCACCAGATAAGTAAGTTAAACTGGGGCTGTCTGTAAAAGGCATATTCTAAAGCTGTAACTTTATTTATAAAGATTACTTTATTGTAGCCTATTTGAAGCACACTATAATGATGTTATTAGCACACTACAAGTTACCTTGGAATGCCATTGCAATGTGTTTTAATATCACTAAAAGTTTGTTATCAGTATAATATTAATGTATGTTCAACATTCTTATGCTTTCCTGTAGCTCAGTGGTTAGAGCATGGCACTAGCAATGCCAAGGTCATGGGTTCGATCCCAGGGATTGCACATACTCCGATACAAATGTATAGTATAATGCAATGTAAGTCGCTTTGGATAAAAGCTTCTGCCAAATGCGTAAATGTAACTGAATTGCAATTCTAATGTCACCAAAATACATTTGAAGTTTATGCGGCGTGAATTCTGCATTTCAAAACTTAAAAACAAGAGTATATTTAAAGTGTACTTAAGTATACTTGGAATAGTTCCACTTTAGCACAAACAAGTATATTTAATACAACTTTAGTTGAACTTCTGCACTGCTTTTGGACAACTAAAATGCATTTAGTACAAAATTAGTTGTTCCAATTTAGCAGACTTTAAGTATACCAATTTATAGCGTGCCACAAGTACATTTAGTTATACTAAAGTACATACAAATAAATTGTGCTTAGGTATACTATTTTTTCACTAAGGGTATGATGTATATTACGATGTTATGATAAACTATATGCTTTTCACTGACGTTCTGGAAAACCTGGAAATCCTGGAAAAAAGGTATTACTGGTTCCTGTTCCGATGTTGCAAGTCAAAATCTCCAGTTTCACCGTCTACATGACAACAGTGCAACTGGAATTTCTAAAAACTTAGCCCTGGCTTTCAGTGTCCGGATACTGCGTTTGCGTGTGGACTGTGGACGAATGGCCAAACTGCATAGAAAAAGCTGCAGTTTTGAAAATACCCATGTTCGTGTGGACAGGCCTTCAGTAAGTTAACTGAGTGGATCTCCGAGCTTGTGCAAGTGAGTGGAGGCGGGGCTAAAATTATTATAAAATTATAGTTTTTGGGAAATTAATGACTTGCTTACAATTGTACAATTAGAGAGTACTTTAATATTGTTTTTACACACAACAGTTTCAAATTAACTGGCCTGCAAAGAATTCATACAAATTCAGATTTTAAATTGAAATGTGTTATTTTATTTATTTATTTTTTACCTGATAGTTGGCCATCTCTATGAGCTGCTCCATGTCCTTGTCAGGATGTCTTTGTTTCAGTTCCTTTAGAGTTCTGGCCATATCTCTCCTGGCCTCATCCTCTTGATCACGTCCTCCAAGCCCACTTTCCCCTCCCAGCACTCCGTCCAGATGTGTTGTGATTCCATCGATTTCAAGCATGTCCATCTTTGTGAATCCTGCATCCTTGCCAACCTCCTCCCCGCCCTCTGACACAATAATTCCACGGCCCTTTTTGGTTCGGTAGCGTTTGCGAGCATACTTGTAAAAGAGCAATCTCCGATCAGCGATCCAGGCCTGGACTACGCAGAGAGGGAAGAAAAGGAACGTCAACACTGCTTCCCACACTTCCACCTCACCAGGTGAGACCACAGAGATGATAAGATAGAGCCAGATGTAGGCAAACATGCTCCATGCCGCAGTCACGAAAAACACCCGAAGATGTTTGACCTTCCGCCTTTCACCATCAGGTACCACGTAGACGCAGATGCCAATGATCACGAACAAATTGAAGGCAGCGCTGCCCACAATAGTGCTGGGACCGAGAGAACCGGCCTCAAAATTATGCCCACAGACCTCAATGACCGAAAGCAAAATCTCTGGGGCTGATGAACCCAGAGCCATGAGGGTCAGATTGGAGACGGTCTCGTTCCATATGCGAACTGTGGTGGTGACCGTTTCACCATTGGGTCTTTTTGTAGTGATCTCCTTTTCTTGAGAAGTTATAACTTCGATGGCAGTCATGAAGCGGTCAGCAATTATCGACATACCTAAGAACATGTAGACTAGTGCCACTAGGTACACAATGGCACGAGCCACTTTGTCACCAACTGAGGGATTTAGAGGATTCCACACTGGTAAAAGAACCCCATCTGCACACACGTCAGTCTGGGAACAGTTGGAGGTAGACTGGGCTACATCTTGGGAGTCAGCTTGAGAGGAGATGGAGAAAGACAGAAGAAGGATCAAGGGAATGAAGGAGAAGGGGAAAAGGTGGGATGAACTGAAGGACAAAGGCATGGTGAGGTGGGGTCGATCTGTTTCTGCAACAATTCTTCACACCACCTACAGAGAAACAGAGAGACACTGAGTGAGTGAGTTTTAAACTCTGACTTGCATTTTTATTCATATAGTATAAAGAGATTGGAAAAGAAAATGAGAAGCTGATAGCGAAGGAAATTAAAATATGTGACCCGTGCAGGCAAAATGAGTCGGAATATGCACGGGCTATTACAAACTACAGGCAAAACAAGTCAAAAATATTGATTTTGGTCGAATTTGAGGTTTTGCTTTAAATAGCAATTAAATATCTAAAAGTATCTTTATTTGTATGTTTTCTAAGAGGAGTACCTTTCCTTTGTTCATGAAAAATGCAGTTTTTCTCTGCTTGCTTCACCACTCGCGCTTCCCCTCAGCACAAGTTTGGTATCGTTTTAAAGCACAGCACTCCAACTTTGTGAATATATTAATAGCAAATTTTTGATGGCATGAGTCTGAACCCATGAAATGCGATTTTCAAACTCATGCTAATGTAAACAAATTAATCTTACTCGCGCTGACTGACAGATCCAAAGCGTGCGCACAAAGACGCCTCAGACAGCGCGCGATCCCGATATATACATATTGTTACAGTAGGCTACTTCAAAATATTGAAGCAAAATATTAAGAAAAAAAGTTGAATATATATTTTTCCTATAGATAATTACTTTTGACGAGGTGTGTGCCAAATTTGGTGGTAATACCAGGGATTATAAGGTATGGTTGCTAGGTGATTAACTCGATTTTTCTCAAAACTGACGTTGCTCATTCTATCGACTTCAAACAGGTGTAGCTCAGTCATTTGTTCTCTGATTCCAACAAATCATACATCATTTTGAAGGTTTTAATAGAGATTGTGAAAATAATAATAACTATTTTTTTGAAAATTTGCTCATTGCGATTCATTTTGCCAGCACGGGTCACATATGCTGCCCTATACTGCACAGAAAACTCTCTAGAACTACAGTGGTAAGTTGTAACTCAAAAACTGGTCTGTGTTGATCCATGATTTTTTGTTCAGTGAACTCTTCAATATTCAAGAGAAATTTAGAATATTGAAATAAAATGATTAATTGTTTGTAACATAAAAGAACATAAAATAACTTTTAGTTACTTTTCGAACAAAAAATGATTTTAGTACTGTGTTGGGTTGCCAGATAAGATCTAGATATGTGCTTTAGAGATATAGGTTGAGGTTGTGACCATTTCTACAAGGCCTTTGGTGTGAAAATCCTTCTTTCTCGTCACTTTCTCTGCATGGTTGTGCCAGCCCTCTCTGTAGTTCTGTCTAAGCACATTAATTCTGCTTCATCTCGACTCGCCAACTTTCGTACTATACATCCCTCTTTTTGCTTCCTTCATACACATTCCTTCATTTTTGCTCCAGCTTCTCAATATTTTTCATCATCCTATGATGATTGTCATTTCTATAACCTTCTTGACCCCCCTCTCCTGATTTCCACCACTTTGTAGGGATGATCATCATCATAAGTTTGAGAATACCAACACACCCAAAGTCCACTGTATTGTTCGCAACTCTCAATATTAAGATTGGTGGTTCTCTTTTTTCTCATTGACCAGTTCTTAAACTTTTACCGTTGGTAAGGAGACATTATTTCATAAGATGCCATATGGATTATAAATAAATGAAAATGCGCGTTCAGAAAATTTTAGCCACCAGGAAAATCAATAAATCTATTCTGAGACCTACACAAATAAACCAAACCACACATACACAGAGAAAATGTGCTGTAAATTATCAGTAAATCAGTAAATTATGGCTAAGTTAATAACCTAATGGACGGCTTATAAGTGTGTGTGTAGAGGCAGATGTCTGAACATGTTTAAAGGCTTGTAGACTGAAGTCAGTAAGTCCCTCTCAGATCTGTAATGTATGTACGTGTGTGTGTGTGTGTTTTTGTGTGAGACACAGCTTGAGTGGAAAGCGCTGCTGTTCTTGAGCTTTCTAATGCTGAGAGAACAGTGCTGACTCAGGACACACACGCGCACGCACGCACACTCTGACACATGAGATAAATTAAAGAGGTCTTGCGGGCTGCGTACGTGTACTTGAATGGAAAAGAAATAGAGACTTAAAGAAGATTAGTTGGTTGGGTCACCAGTGAGGCGTGTTTAATTCAACCACAGGCGCTTTTTGCCCTGTGGACTTTTAGAAAATAAACTCTCTCAAAACACACTTTTCTCACTCTCACTAGTTGTTCACTAATACTGTCCAACAATCTACAAACATCACAGGAAGATTTTGTTTTCCCTGAACCAACATGAATGTGTCCACCACAATATAATTTCTACCACATTATATATTCTAATTTATACAAATTATATATTGTGTTTAATAACATTCTTTTACATTTTACAATACATTATAACAAACGAAAAGCAGTTTGCATGTAATGGGCTTACAAGTGGGCTGAGGTGCTAATGGTAATTTTTACGTTCAACTTAGCTAACTTAAATGACAATAGATGTTTTTGTGCCATAGAGATTAATTATTACTTATCTCCAACTAACCATCTACTTATGCTTCAAGAAATCCAGCTATTGTCATATTAGATTCTGTTTTGACAGGGTCAAAAACACACTGTTGGACTGTTATCTGGTTCAGCAGATGCCTCCTAGTGTTTGATTTATATCCTCTATTTTCAATCTCTTGTCAGTTAATAATGACTTTCATTCATCTGTACAAATAAAAGCTCTGCCAACCACAAACATCAGTTTGACCTGAGCTTATATTGAATACATTAACAGACAGGCAACCAGTGAATTCTAAGGAGAATTGTGGGTGTTATAGGCGATTACATGAAATATGCGAGGACCTTTGCTGCCGAATCCTAGATATATTGTAGTGTATATGATTTTGACCAGAAAAGAGGGCATTACATTAATCGAGTATTGAACTTTCAAGAGCATGTGCGCCTGTATGAGGGCAGCAAAGCATAATGAATGAGTGCTAACAAGTTAATGCTACATGAATGACTACTGAGTGTGGGTTAAGATTTGTGTAAATGAAAAAGATACACAATCAACAACGCAATATTGCAATATATCAAATGCATATCAGGTTGTGTATTCAAATATTCAAATGTGTGATGTGTGTGTTAGGTTGGGTTGTCCAAACTATCCACAAAAGTGGGCTAAAACTGACATAGATCCCTTTAGGGACTTTCAGGGACATCTTCAAAGGTAAAACTAATTTCATAAATAATCATGATTCATAAAAAAAGTCAATAAAAAGTTAATTGTATTTTAAAAATGGATTATGGGGTGAATTAGTTTGGAATAACAATAGAAGTCTACAGATACAAATGGGGACACATTTAGTAAATATGTGTGTATGTGTACATGTGTACCAACTTTTTTTTTGCAGACAAATGTGTATCCATAAGTGAGCTCCATCTGAAAAAAAAACAAAAAAAACCAACTCCTTTTGGGACATCCTCGTTTGTAACAACTGTATAAAAATATAAAAAAGTATAAAAAAAAGTTATTATTATTATTATTAATATTGTAAGAATTCAGAACGTTTTTGGATTAGGGTGTGGGTTAGGTTACAGTATTTATAGCTAGCTGTATATAAAAACATTAGAAGTCTATGCAATGTCCCCATTTACAGCAGATTTCGAAGTACTAGGTGACATTTGAAAATATAAAAATGCAGAAAGTTTTCTGTGATGGGTAGGTTTAGGGTTAGGGGATAGAATATACTGTTTGTAGAGTATAAAAATGATTATGTACATGGAATGTTCCCATAAAACATGAAAACTCAAAGTGTGTGTGTGTGTGTGTGTGGGTGTGCGCGTGTGCGTGTGGGTGTGCGCGTGTGTGCGCGCGTGTGTGTGGGTGCGCGCGCGTGTGTGTGTATATATATATATATATGTGTATGTGCGCACATTTAACTGTATTTAGGAAAAAATTTGTCCATTAACCCAGAACTCCCAACTTCTAACCCCTAACCCTATTCTAAACCCTAACCTTAACCTATAGCTTTGGCAGCCTTATAAACAGCCATGTCCAGCAATAATTTTTCCTTAAGTCTGAACATTTCTGGATAGATGACAATGTGATTGATTTAACCAATGAAATCAGTTGTGGGGCGGGGTTTGTAGAAAAAGCATGGATTAATAATTTGCTATGTATAAAAACAAATATGTTAGATAAGTAGTCTGTGTCCAATACTCATTCATTCTATATGTGTATCTGTGGTCACTCACACAACACAACAAAATCCACTCATGGTCCACTGGGATAAAATAGCTGTTTTAACAACACATTAAAGAATATCTTCAGGCCACAGTGAGATTTAGTGGTACAATAAAAGTGTAGAAGCATCATAATTTCTCTCACAAAACTCAGGATCTTGACATAAAACTAGTTTTCATAACATGGTACAAACCAGTAGATGCAGAAGAATTTATAAAGTTGACTGATTCAGTTAGCTCACTTATGGCCTACTCTCTTTTACTTTGTGTATGCAAGTACATTTGGATTTTATGTTCCTGTTCCTGCATTTCATGTTCATGTTCCTGCAGTTCCCTGCCGAAAAATCCAGCATTGCTGGTCACCAGCATAAGGTATGTTTTGCATGCTGGTTCCCAGCATGGGATACTGGTTGCTGGTCCCCAACATGGGATGCTAGTTGCTGGTTTGCTAGTACCCAGCATGGGAAGCTGCTGTGCTGGTGGACCCTCATAATGTTTTGCACGCTGGACCCAAACGCTGGTGGACCAGCACATGTTGTTTTTGGGTGCTGGTATGATCCCAGCAAGACCACATTAAAATTGTGTTACATATTACGTTTCTTAGTGTGTTCATAGTTAAATAAATAAAGACAGTTATCCAATTTTTTTTTTAATGATTTAATAAAGAAAAACGTGTTGCAGGTTACGTTTATTGGTACATAGCAAAATCCCAAGTGTTAAATGAACACTGCTCAGTTTTCATATGGTCCCAATCTATAGAGCATAAAAGTAACACTGAAACAGTGCTGCAGTTAGTGAAATAAAGTAGATTCACTCTACAAGTGATGATTGACCATTAGTGATGAACACCTATACCTACAGAATCACTGAAGATAAGAGAAACAACAAGAACTGAAAAAAGAGAAGTGACGAGAAGACAGCCTTAGATTAAATCAACTGCAAATAAAATCAATGATATCTCACCAGAGGATGCTTAAACTTCCTCTGGTGAGATATCATCATCACCATGTTCACTTATTATAAACCAGGTTGGCTTTATTTACTTCATATGGTACATGTATAAAAGTCTGTTTGAAGTCATCATTATGGCCCTTGCCTTTGGTTGAATTAGTTGTCTTTAAGCAATTGTTCAAAGTGCATGCTAACACTATTGACTACAATATTTCATGCTCCTGACTGCAATGACACACCTTTAACTGTGTACTATTGTAATCAGTGACTGACAGCTGAATCTCCACACAAGAGTTCCCAAATGACCATTAAACCCTTTAAAAATAGCAACTTTCAAATTGAACTTCCATCATCAAGTTATTAGCAATCCCATTGAAAGACCTCTTCTCATAATCCCTGTTATTAACCTGCTGATGATTATGCTATTTTTTTTTTCTCCATATCTGAAAATGTTTTGCTTTGCAATGTTCTTTTTAATTGATTTTAACCAATTTTGTAGTTCTTTGAAACAGGAGACAAATCCTTTGATTCTTTGAAACATTTCAATAGATTGAATTTTTACTTTATTCAAAATTTCAGATGACATTGATTAATAATATAATCTCAACTAAATCAATTACAAATTTTAATTCTACTTTCAACTTTTGCATTTAATTGTTTAATTTATAAATTACAATAAATCATATGTTTTGTCAATCATGTTAAATCATTGCTTTTCCTTTATATCATTATTGTGTTAAATATAGAAATAAGCAAATAAGCAAATGTCCCAAAGCACTTCTTGCCTACAGACAGCTGGCCTACTCAGAATCGAACCCTGCAAGACCAAGCTGGTGAACCAGCTTCTCCAGCTCCATTTTGCTTAAGAACAGCATGACCAGCACTATACCAGCAATAACCAATACTATACCAGTATACCATACCAGCACTAACCAGCATAAACCAGCCTGGACCAGCATGGAATTCATGCTGGATTTTTCAGCAGGGTTGTGTTTATGTGTGTAGATATACAGTATGTTACTGTGCCCTCACTATGGAAGGGTTGACATCTTCTCAGCGTATGCCTCATTACCATCCCACTAGATGTCCTGTCTGCCCTTGACACACACAGACACGGCTGGAGGCCGTGCACTCCATCCGTCTTGAGATACTGTTGATTCACTCCAAAAATCTTTTCAATCTTCTAAAATATGCAGACAGACACTGGCAGACTATGAAAATGCAGTCATATCTCGCTCCCTCTTCCTTGAAGAAGCAGCATATTACAAGCTGCTATGCAAAGTTGAGGGGGCCAAATATAGCACCAGGTGTTTTCAATGCTAGATCAAGTTAGATCCGGGCTTGGATCCGCAAGTGTGATCTTCCAGGCCTCTCCATGGGTGTTCTACGTTCTACCACGGCCATATTTATAACCCAGTGTGGTTTGGCTCAGAGTTCCCCACTCAGAGATCCACCCCCCAATGGACGGGCTGAGGTTTAACCCAAAGCAGGGAGGCACAGGCTAAATAGCAATGATGAGGACAAAAGGGTGGAGCGTGGGTTATAGTATAGGGTTGTCCAAAAAGATTATACTATATGCATTTCCTTAGCTTCCAATGTAAAACAGGCTCATTTGGTGGATTTTTATAGTGCTCAAACTAACCACTAAGTATATAAAAATATGTTCTTTGCTTTGAGACATAATTTTGGTTCACTGATAAATGCAGTATATTTTGAAAGCTGCTTTATACTAGAAAGCGCAAAGCATTGTAATGGAGATATATGAAAATAATGGTGATTTCTTTGGATGGTGCTTACTAGAAATTGCATCCTACTAAAATGGTTTTTCAAACTACACTTAGCCCAGTGAAGATGTTAAATGTTCCATTTGATGTTTACCTGAACTGGTACTGCCCAGTTTAAAGTGGTTGTAAAATAGACTGTGACAAACTTTCAGGTTACACTGTTGGTGGCGACAAGTGACTATCTTTATAAGTGAGTCATTGAATTATTTGTTTAATTGATTGCAACAACACAGATTCAATAGGGCCCTATGATTTCAGCGATGGACTTTGACAAAATTTGAATGAATAAATCAAAAGTAGGGTTGTACACTTAATCAAATGTTCACAGTTGTCTGTATTTAAATATGAAGCCTGCATGTTCTGCATGTTTCTGTGTGAATGAGTGGTGCAATTTCTTCTACTACACATACTCAAGCATATGTGATGCTCATGATGTGTCCAGCATCTCTCATCTTAATATATGAGGGCACATAAACTTAATCTCCACAGCTGCTCTGAGAGTTGCATAAATGTTCGCGTATTTTGCAGTTCAAGGGAAGAAAAAGAAACTGTATCTCCACCTAAATTGTAGCAATAATTTTTAGAACCCACTGCCCTCAGAGAAAACAACTTTGACTTAATCCTAGGTTGACATCTTTTTTTAACCCTGCATTAAGCAACTTTTTAATAACCCAAGGTTAAAAGGCAACGCTTTTTACTGGATTGGCAATTTCAAGTGTGAAAAGCCCATTTGTTTTCCTATAATACAAAAACCCTGAGAGGGTCCCTGCATTTTGTCCTTCAAAGAGTTTAGCTGGAGGTGCACAAGCTGAAATCCACTACAGGCTCTGTGGGCAGGGCCACCACTACATGACCTGACTGAGGGATTAGGAACAGTGCCACGACTTACAGAATTAGAGTCCTCACCCTCTCTGATTTGAAGGACTCAGTTTGAGAAACTATCATTTAGTTAAAAGGGTATATCAGCCAAAAATGAAGATTCTGTCATTTGTTCAACGTCAAGTCTTTCCAAACTTGTATGCATTTCTTTTCTTCTGCTGAACACAAAATAAAATATTTTGGTATCCAAGAATATTGGTATCCAAACAGATTCTGTTACCATTGACTTTTACTGTAGGGTGTGTGTGTTTGAGGAGACTGGGGGTTGTTTTGATCTATGGCCGAATCGTCATATAAAATGTTATATATCACCTTTTAAGAAGATTTAGGAAATCAGGAAATCTACCATTAAGATTAATATTATTTTCATTTAAAAAAATTTAATGCAGATTTGTATTGTATGTATACAATAAAGACAATCCAATCCNAATCCAATCCTCCATCCAGGCAAGGTAGTTACTTTGGAAAAAACTAATAAAAATATATTTTTTAAAAAGAACCTGCATTTTGTTTGTCCTAAAGTAATTGCTTATGGAGCTTAACACATATGGGAATTATTATTGATCAAAATGAGCTTGACATAAGCTCTTGTCAATAAGTAACAGACTGAAATTGGCAATCAAGACTGTCCATTGTTGACAAGAGTTCCTGCCGGGCGAAGAAGGTAATTATGCTGCCTAAATGTTGGGAAGTATGAATTTTCTGATAGCATGTGAAGGCAGCATAAGGCCTGAGCTGAGAAACCTGAAGCGACAACAAACCACTACAACAAACAACCCTTTTCCTATTGCCCAATTGGGCCTTGTTCTACTGGTTTCCACCATGGAAAAGGCAGTTTAGGGAGGGAAAAAAAATCACGCAGCAAACACTACTAGACTCGAGTCAGGAACCATTAACATCAGTGGCCACTGGCCAGGGGATAAGATAATGTCCTCACCACATAAAGTTTTCAAAACAGCAACAACTTAGTCTGGCTAGATTTTATTTAGAAAAATTATAATCTGGTTCTCAAAGGGGTCTTTAGATTCCGTCCAAGCGGAAACTGGCATTAGAACCAGCACCACTCTGATGGATGTAGGGTAGAAGGCAGCAAAGCAGGTTCCAACAGGTTGTGTTATTTTGCCATCAACCTCCTTGTGTATTTGTCCCATAAACAGCTACAATGAACACTGAATTTCATTCACATGGCTGTATGTTGTCCATACTTTACACTTGTGTGTCAAAGACTTGGCACATAAAGAAAAGACAACATTCTTAAAGTAAAGTATTTTAGTATGCTCAATAATTTATTTATTTTTTGCTACTATCAGGTTTTGACTACTGAGAATACACTTTCTCAAGGACTGTCTCAGAAGGATTCTTATCTTAGTGAATCCATTAGTAATCAATATGAGTAAAAGGTAGTATCATAAAAAAGAGTGTGGAGAAAATAAAAGAGAGATAAGATGAAGAGAAGATCCACTGATGCATATCTGGTATCAGTTTCATTAGCAAATAATTTGTAGGCTGTTTTTTAAAGGGCAGTCATCATGGCTGACCTTGGAACAAAAAAAAAAAAAAAAATCGAGAAGAGAGTGTATGAGGCACTGAGAGGCCTGTGGCTCACTCTCCACTCATCTTTTTCATTACTTTCCCAATCATGCCTGCACTCTGTGATCCTTTCCGCCGCTCTTCTTTCTCCATCACCTGAATTTTCTATTTCCCTCTTTAAAAGCCTGATCAGAGTCAGAGGCTGCAGAGGTCACACCCGTCCAACACCAGCAGTCTGGTCTGACCCAGGAACAGCCTTTCACTGAACCTGCCTCACACCAGCTGGCTCATGTTCAGTTTCAGGACCTACCGGATAGTCACAACACCTGTTCTTTTCTATACAGAATGTCAGAACTTAGAAATTCAAGAGATTCACCCAAAAATGAAATTTCTTTCATCATTTACTCAACCTTATGTGATTTTCTTTCTTCTGTGGAACATAAAAGAAGATATTTTAAGGAATGTCTCACAGTGTAATCGCATACTGTCTAAATAGGTACTACATTTGAATTTGAACTTATTTTGTGACTGTTAAAAAAGTATGTTCTATATAGTATGCACATGGTTAATAAATGTGGATGTACTACATGCACTATTATGTGGTTGTTGTCACATGACCAACCAGTGTCAGTTGCATTGCTTCGCTGGCATTCATAAATACTCTCCGTTGGCTTTGTGGATAGTAAAGAATGCGCACTTCAGATTCTTGGCGGAAGTAGAAGATCATCTGGGTACTTTTTGCCTACTGTTGTTTTTTTTTTTTTGGGAATACTGTGTATTCGGACATACTACTCTGTTGGCGTACTGTTATTTGCATACTAGGGAAGTATTTGATTTCGGATGCAGCTTCATTGTTTATTTTGGCACTACAATGAAAACCAACTGTGGTTACAGGTTTGTAATGATATGAAGGTAAGAATAATGAGAGAATCTAAATTTTTTTGTGTAAAATTACTTTAAGATCAAGCCTCGTGTCTATGAAAGCCATTATTTTGTGTTAAATTAAATATTTTAATATGTTTGAATTTGGCAAATTTGGGGTCAATAAGAAAATAAAATTTGTAATTCAGCAAGAATGCATTTAATTGATCAAATAAATGCAGAAGGGACATTTTTTTTTTCAGAATCTTACTGACTTAAATGACTAAAAAGTGTATCTTTGAAAATGAATCTGCATGATTATTTTAGGTAAAAACATATGCTTGTTTAAAACTCTATGATTTGAACCCTGGTCCTCTTTTATTCTAAATTCTACCACAGTCCCCAACAAACATTTGTATAAAGAACAACAGAGGAGTTAAAAGTGCTTTTTTCCCCTTTTGGACATATCATGGGCCTCATTTATAAAATGTGTGTATGCACAGATTTGAAATTAGAGTGTGCATATAATGTAAAATCCACTGCAAGGTTCACATTTATAAAAACGACATGGAAAGGTGCTTAGTGCCATGTCAGGTTATAAGTCATTTTTCCTTGAAGCAGCGAGTCGGAGTACTGCAGGTATTTGGAAATCTAAGCAATTCTTGCCACTCGTCACTATCAAGTAAAGGATTTGGACGTTGACTGGTGCACTTTTATATGTCAAAATGACATTAAGCAGTGTTTACAAGGCGTAAATTTGAAACCATTCAGCTGCGTACAATTTCAAGATCATTTGTGATTTATATATTTTACATCTAGAAGAGAGACATAACACCATGAATTACACATACATGTCTTAAGATCAAATGTAGGATGGTTTCTACACAACATTTCTCACCAAGGGCAAATGAGCCAGGACTGTCACTACTGGTGCCCTTTCAAAAAACACGACAGCTCTCAGTGTGACATTCATATGTGTTAGCATTAGTGTTACTAAAGTAAAATTATCTTTACTTACTGTTAATAATTTTTTTGAAAATATGATAAACAGAGCTTGAAATCTCTTCAGAGTGAACAATGCTCAAATTCACATTCTCAGGAGCAGAAAACAGCTATTTGAAACAACAAAGTAGTCAAATGTTAGATTTTTATTCATCCATGAAAAACACACCAAATATGTATACTTCATCATTGTTCTCTAAAATGTTTTACAGAGACTCACTGTTACTGACTGTGATCCCTGCTGACTTCTAAAGGCAAAAGCAATGGGGCGGAGAGAAGTACATCCATAATAGGGATTTATGGGCAATGGAGACCAAATGTAACCACTGTGTAGTTCATAATATATCTCTCTAAAACTCAAGATAAAAGGACTCAGTCCATCAGTCTCACAGTCAGATGTGCTGAAAGAAGCAGGCTATTATATTTCATAATTAGCTAATTGCATGCTTGGCAGCTAATGATGATGGCCAGTGGTTGTCTTGCGTGGGTGCCGTGGCCATGCATGTTAAATAGATGTAAATGCTGGCTGGTAATTGTTGTGGGAAATGCTGTAACATAAGATTGGACAGGAGATAAATGTCTTCATGGTCATGACTTTCATTCTCACTATAAATGAGCACTCAAAATAGAAGCCTAAACTGTTTGACTGTTTGACTGTTTGTTTGTTTGTTTGTTTGTTTGTTTGTTTGTTTGTTTGTTTGTTTGTTTGTTTGTTTGTTTGTTTGTTTGTTTGTTTGTTTGTTTGTTTGTTTGTTTGTTTGTTTGTTTGT
>RJVU01035178.1:1481411-1513668 GCA_003731715.1 Anabarilius grahami
TACAGAATGAGTTTTTGTGAGAAAGTAAAAGTGTGCACAGTTTCCTGTGATGGTTAGGTTTAGGGGTAGGGGTAGTGTAGGGGGATAGAAAATACAGTTTGTACAGTATAAAAACCATTACGCCTATGGAATGTCCCCACAATTCACAAAAACGAACATGTGTGTGTGTGTGTGCCCTCTTAGAACATGTCCACTCATGGATGAAAGCACGGCAGTGTACTACAAGCAAATACACAGAGGCAGAGAGGGAGACGAAGTGTGAAAAAGGCAACAGGAGAAGAAAGGTCGCCGCAGGACATGAAGCATTGTAGAAAAGTTAACTGACAGACAGAGAACAAGACAACATGACAGAGAATAAAAAATAAAATAGTTATGAAAAATGACAGAAAGAGTGACATGGTGCTGCATGGTGCTGGTATCATTGCTAGCTAGCTAATCCACTGTCAGGGCATTGGTAAACGCTGTAAAAAATCTTTTTGATTTTAGTAAATTAAACTTTATTTACTGTTTAGTCAATTTATCTTTTGTTGTTGTTTTTTTTTTTTGAGGAAAAATCAATATAAATCCAGAAAAATTACAAGTTTTGAGAACATTTTTAACAAGTAATTTAATTCAGTGTCTATCTGAAATCAGAAATATATGTTAAAGGATTAGTTCACTTTAAAATGAAAATTACCCCAAGCTTTACTCACCCTCAAGCCATCATAGCTATATATATGGCTTTCTTCTTTCTAATGAACACAATCAGAGAAATATTAATAAATATCCTGACACATCCAAGCTTTATAATGGCAGTTCTGCCTCTGTATTCAACTTAGGGAAAAAGTGTAATGCCTCTCGCAGTTCAAAACGCTTAAGCCATGTCCTACGCCTTCCACCAGAAGGCGGTCTGGTGGAAGCTAGATATTTTACTTTATAATGTGTTAAATATGGATATTTTTCTTACACAAATGCATCGCTTCACATCAGAAGGACTTTATTAACCCTCCGGAGCCTTGTGGAGTATGTTTATGATGGATGGAAGCACTTTCTTCAGCTTCATACTCGTTGATCCCATTCACTGCCATTTTAAAGCTTGGATGCATCAGGATATTTATTAATATAATAAAATTGTGTTCATCAGAAAGAAGAAAGTCATATACACCTAGGATGGCTTGAAGGCGAGTAAAGCTTGAGGTAATTTTCATTTGAAAGTGAACTAATCCTTTAAAGTGTTAGACGGTGTAATTGTAGCATCTACCAGAAGGGCGAGCCAATCTTTGATCTCTTGTATGAAACTGTTCCAGATTGGGCACCGGCTCCAGAACTGGTACCTTGACAAAGTGGAAAAAAAACGTGTCATAATTGTTGAGTTTTTTTCTATTATGGCTAACTGTAAACCTTGCTGTTTTGAAATCTTGTGATTTCTAGAAGGGATTTGTCCAAAAGTTTTTCCAAGAATTTGTGTTTCTGTATTATTGTTTTCCCCTTATTTTCAGATATTACATAACTTCTCATTTGCTACAGCAGTCTCAGAATAACTCAGCAGTGGATCACGAGTAAGTCTGCAGAAGGTAAATGATGTTCACAGTCATTTGGATCCCAGCAGGGAACATATCAGCAGTCAGAGCAGCTCAAGTTCTCTGACCTCTACACACAGAATGATCTTAGTAGATACAGTATACAGTAAATTTATGCATGGTGACCTTCAGCAGCAGCTGAATCCTGAAGCCTGTTGGACAGGAACAGCAAGCTCAGAACCAGACAGCCCACTACTAACAAAACAAGCAGCTGGCCGCTCAGCAGGAGAGTGTACTGCAAATGTGTGTGTGTATGTGCCCTTGAAATTGAAAACCAATAGTTACATCAAAAGCCTCCGTTTAAACAGTACAGTCCATTCTATGTTCATATTGGCTATGCACAGCAGGAAAGTATAATCTGGATTTATAACCCTTCAGACATTTTTATCTTCTTCACAATACTTTCCAGACAGACTTATTTCTAAAAGGACTAAAATAATTAATTTTTTTTGTGGGGGCTAATAATGCAAAATATTCCGTTACAAGATAAAGAATATTGTGTAAATATGTTTAATTGTGTGTAAATACGTTTTTGGGGGGTCCATTGCATGTCTGTATGACAGGGTGACTCAACTTTGGCCCTCGATGTTCACTTTTCTGCAGAGTTTAGCTCTAACCTTGATCAAAATCACCTGGCTATAACTTTCTAAGGCTGCGTCCGAAAGCTTAGACAGCTGAACTGTTGCCTCACAACACCGCAGGCAGCGTTTGCACGCGAAGGTACCACACAAAATTGATTTCGGATAGACTTCTGAGGCAGCACATCAGTTTAAAAATCCACAACAAAATAGAGAGAGCTTTGATGATAATTTAGCGAATATCTAATTACTACGATACTAATTTCAGTAGACATGACATAAAAAGCGGAAAACGTCAAAACATACATTAATACACAAACTGACCACCAATCGCAACTTTCAGATGCCATCTTTATTTTTAGCTTAACTGTCACAGAATGGAACACACAGGATTGTGGGATATATTATATATAGCGAAGGATACATCTATGCTGCCTTCAAAATCGTTCAGATTTACTGGATTCGGATGTGCCTCAATGACTTCCTACCTTGGAATGCCTCTGAAGGCAGCATTTTTAAGCTTTCGGATGCAGCCTAGAAATCCTGAAGACATTGATTATCTTGTCCAGGTGTGTTTGTTTAAGGTTAGCGGTTGGAACCTCGAGGTTCCAGAGTTGAGAACCCCTGCTTATGATATTGTCGTGCAAATTTCATATTTCGGTCAAGCAGGATTAAAAACAGAATATTTATATACTGAATCATTGTATGTAAAACACTGAGTGTCTCTCAGTTCAATGGTATTAAACACAGAGTTCTCACACTACAGTGTTAAATTGATTACATTGGGACCAGTCATCTAGCCGCTACTGCTGAAACCTCATTATTCTTGTGGTCTCTCTGCATCGTTCATGGCCGATAAGACAATTGATCTCTCGCAATCTTAATGGTCCTGCTAACAACAGGTGCTAGAACAGTCCTGAAGGCAAATTACAATATTGATAAACAATTGTCCTTGTAAATTTCAACACACATGATCGCTAAGAGAGAAGTGAAGGATGTGTGAGCAGTGAGAATGATGGTAGTGTGAGGGAAGGTGTCCTGAAATTCAACAGAAGAGACCGGTTAAGAGATTAAGTCAGGAGCGGAGGGTGGTAGGATGATGTCAGTTTTTGAAAAAGAAATGTGAGAGAGTGAGTGCTAAAAAGACACTCTTTAAAAAGACATGGGTGTAAAATTGAAAGTGATGGAGAAAATAACATCGAATGAGAGTGAGAGAGGTGGTGTCAAATTTGGAGGAGATAAAGCAGCCTCATCCCATTTTAATTTAGTCCTACTCAAAAAGCTCCAAGCCTGATTTCTCATCAGATCCTCAGCCATCATTCCAGCTTCTAGGTAATCTTTCTTGAAGCATAGTAAGCCACTTATTACACGACTGCTTACCAAATAAATAAATGGACATTAAATATTCATTTGATTCAAACGATTTTATTATGTGAGAAGAAAGACTGCAGAGTGACATGAGATGAAACTAACACAACTAAGTAGGAAAATCAGTTGCCTGGGACAATTAGATAGTTAATTAGAGATGAAGTGATATTAAAATTCTGGCTGATACCCATAAGTCAATTATTTATATGTTATGGCCGATAACCAATAAATGGCCAATATTGAAATTCTATACTATTTTCTCTGAATAAATTTAGGCATGGCATTATTGCAATGTCCGGTATGCACAATTCAAATTATTTGAGATTTGCAAAGATTAACTTTAAGTGAGCATTGATGGCAAATGTGATTTAAATGTAAAAATAGGGGAAATGAGCATGCACCATTTCATATAAAGCCAGTATAGCTGTTAAAGGCACAATATGTCAAATTGTTGCAGTAAAATATCAAAAACCCGCTAGGCCAGTGTTTATTTTATATTTTGTTCAGTTGAGTACTTACAATATCCCAAATGTTTCCAACTATTTGTAAATCGTGAGAAAAATCACAATTTTAACCAAGGATACGGGACGTGTCCGGGAGTCACCTGTCAATGGCGTCATATCCGCGTTACCCTCGGTTTCCGATTTACCAAAGACGCTTTAATATATTACATGTTTTATTAGACAGGTAACAACTGTTTGGTTACATTTTTAGACAGAAATCGAATTATTTTTATATAGCTCAACACATTCAGTCTTATTGTTTAAATCTAGTTCTTGATTTTCTGAGAGTACCATGCTTTTACCATGCCTCAGAGAAAAACTATTTTGTCAAATGGCTAATACAGAATTTTATCTATCATACAATACGTTTTAAAATTAATTGCATGCCATTTAGCAACACAAGCCACACAGCATTTATTAACGATATTCTAAAATCAATCTAGCTTACTGCAGTGTGCAACAAGTGTCTCACAGTAGCCGGCGAGCGAACGCACAGAGTAAAGTTATAACATCATTTTCAACACAGTTAAATCTCTCTAATATGACAATCAGCGCTCTGTTACCTCATACGCTTGACTGGAAGAAGTGGAAGTGGTGACTGTGGCATAAAAAGGCGTGTGTTGCGTTCGTCTCTCATTAGCAATCTCTCCAGCGGCCTCGTTCAGCTCCAACAGCACTCGCCCTGCTCTGCTTCATACTACAGTAACGTTAATAATCTCATAAATTAATATGAGTCCTATCCCGATTCTTTTCCACTGACTGTGAGGTGAAGACGACATCTCCCAAGAATCCACGCTCAAACTCGGCGTCATCATGCTACGCCTTTGTTTTGAATAGGCGACCTCTAGCGGCGATAAATCTACATTTTGTAGCTTTAAATTAAATTCTACTAGCTGGTTGATAATGACATGGTACCAATATAACATGCATCCATTACTTTTACAGTTTAGTGTTTATTATACAAAAATACAACAGAATGTCACAATTAACCAATCAGAATCAAGTGTTCCAAAGGGCTGTGTGATAATATCCAGTAACTCTGGGCTGTATTTACAGCATCTCACCCTGAGCAGCAGTAATTCAGCGGTCCTCTGACTGATGAAGTGTACGGGCCACATTCCCGTGTCTTGGCTCACAGGAGATCACTGATGGCCAAACTTCCACACGGATACGAGCTCATCAATTAGCAGCTGGAGGGGAACTGACAGTTCCGAGATGCCAGAAGTTTACAGCCTTTGCTGTTTTCCATGATTAATATGCTACGAAAAGGTAAAGGTTATGGCTTCACAGTGCCCTTCAAATAAGTGTATACACTATTACTCTCTCTCAGTCTGTCCCCAAGTACTGCTTCCCCATTCGCATCTCAATTTTTCTGCGCATGAACAGAAAGGGCAAGGTATTGAAAATGAAATGACTGGCTCAGTGACCTAACTCTATAAATCAATCCCACAACAGCAATCACAAAACAAGGCTTAACGTCATCTTCTCATTCGATCATTATATTAATACTAATCCCACTGACATTTTGAATAGCTCCAGGGAGAGCTAAAGGAGACAAGCTGTTACTCTGTTTCCACATGAGTATCTCTGCCTTCGATTCAATGATCATGTCAGCTCTTCAACGTACAATCAACATTCGATTGACATGAGCTTCATTTGACAGGATTCATCTTCGATTCACCGAACATACAATAATATCCTCTTTAACCAGATGTCATTTTTACAAGCCTATTGGCAAAGAAACTCATCATACCCAATATTTGATCAATGTCACTACATTGTATTTGTAGGTTTTTTGGTGTTTGGCTGGCTGGCAATGCATTAGATTTATACTACTGCATAGAAGAAAGTAAGCTGGACCAATGTATTCATGGGTAGAAGAATTTATGCTAAAATGCTAAATGTATATTTGACTATATTTAATATTATTCTTGGCAGTTACCTCCTACTTCAACCTCACATTTTAACATAATTCTGATTTGAATCAATATTTCATGTCCATGTACACTACCGTTCAAAAGTATGGGTTTGATCTTTTTTTCCCCCCTTTTTTTTAAAAGAGCGTCTTATGCTCACAAAGATTGCATTTATTTAATCAAAAATGCAGTACCAATAATATTGAGAAATATTACAATATAAATGAACGGTTTTCTATTTTAATGTATTAAAAAATAATTTATTCCTGTGATGACAAAGCTGAACTTTCAGCATCATTACTCCAGGCTTCAGTGTCACATGATCCTTCAGAAATCATTTTGATAATCTGATTTATTGCTCAAGAAACATTATCAATGCGATACAAAACAGTTGCTGCTTAATTTTGTGGAAATTGTGATACATTTTTTACTAGACACTTTGATGAGTAGAAAGTTTAAAAGAACAGCATTTACTAAAAAAATATTTTATTGCAACAATGTAAAATACTTTACTGTCACTTTTGATCAATTAATGCATCCTTGCTGAATAGTAATAAAAAAAATTGGTTTGGTAGCTTTGTGTCATGATCACACTGATGTTTATTGTACGGTAATGTACTGATGTCTGTATATCATCCTTTACTTATATTCTTTCCACCATGTGCAATGAAACTCTCAGCTGACCAAATGAGACTACACAGGACTGCACAGCTTCTTGTCCCTACATAAATTGATCATGGACTTTCCATTTCAGCACACACACACACACACACACACACACACACACACACACACACACACTGCTCTGAACAAACTTAGACATTCATATACACTAACACTCATATAGGCTGCCAGCCAAAAAGAAAGCAAAACAACACTCCACCAGATGTAAACACACTCAGGGCACATCCAGCAAGCTGCATCTGTTCAGAAACACCTCTGAGGTAACAGATGACACCTTAACACCCAAGGCTGACACTGTACAAGAGAGTAAAATCCAAGTATGCTGAGAAGGATGTACAGAGAAGGATCTAATTACCGAGCCTAAATAATTAAACCTCACTGCTTCTAATTAACAAATGTATCAACACAACCACGGAACAGAACGGAACAGAACGGAACACAACAACACAAGAATGAGGGGGAAGTGAAATAGAGAGGAAGACTGAAAAGGGAAAGGGAAGATAGACTCAGACAAAAATACATGTTCGATATTGCTGATAAAAAAAACTCACTGATAAGAAGAAATGAGCCCTGTTGTGAAGAAAACAATGAATCTATCAAGAGATTTTCTGGTCAGTGTGGCCTAATAAAACAAACCGTATATACGCACACAGTATATAAAAAGATAAAAACCAATGTTGAATATAGCCTATTTGCAATGCTCTCTTGAAAAAATGATTAGTGCTGCACTTACCATTCATCATATCTTAGTACCTTGTTTTAATAAAGACTATCACAATGTGTGAAATGGGCTAAGGGCAGAATACAGTTGCTTCCTCTCTGAAAATAGTAATTTCAAATGCTGATTGTGCTGCTGCTGGTGATGAAAAAGCAGCATGCAGTGCTAAATGCCACTTATGATAATGCTATTTCTTGCATTTGAGACTGAGAATCTCCCATCTGTTAGACACACACATATGGACATGACTAGTGTTAATCGTTAACTAACCCTGATAACACACATATGGTTTGTGTCATGTTTTGTCAGCGAGTCCTCCACACTTTTATCTCTTAGTTGGCTCATATTAAAATTATGCGTCTATGTACTTTCTTTTATACTAGCTTAATAAGCAGAGACAACTGATGTAGTCATCCGAAAAAGCAATATTGGCTAAACCAGAGGCATGAGTTTGGTGGTGGACTATCAGAATCAGAATGAGATTTGTTGCCAAGTATGCTTACACTCACAAGGAATTTGTCTTGGTGACATTAGCTTCTAGTGACAGAGCTGTTTGTTTGTCCAACCAATAACAAAACTATAAAAAGTGTTCGGTACCTATATGGTTTCCAGTTGAAAGTTTCAAGCTGAAAAGAACACTATAAGTGGCAGTAAAACACCAAACAAGGCAGATTATTGATTAATAAAGACTTTAAATATAATAACCAGGCTTTTAAAAGTAAACTTGCTCAGTAGATCACCTGGTACAGCACTGGCGATGCAGACCGCTTGGTATGAGTCTCAAGAACACAAGTCACAACATTCAAAAGAAGAGCTCAAAGACGTGTAGAAGCAAGATAAATTGGTGAGGTTGCTTCAGCAAGCATTTTTTTTTATCTTACATTTGCTTTTGCTTACACTATCAGTTAGGTTTATGGTAGGGTTTGGTGACATTTCATTTCCGAACTGCCGCAAAATGTGCAACATCTAATTTAATAACATATTGTCACAGTCATATTCATTCAGTGTGCTTTTAGAATCACTCACTGGGCATTTCACTTTGAAACTGATGGGAAAAGGGAAAGAAGCAACAAAATATAATTTGTCAAAAATGATGCAGCAACACATTTTTGTCATTAAACTGGGCTGCCTTTAAAATATACTTATGTTGACTTGCATTAAATGTACATTCTTGGTACAGACTATTTATTGATCTCCAGATCAAAACTTAATTTAGATGTAATTTAGGATATGTGTTTTCAAATATTCATCACAACAATAAAAGTTTATGTTAAAAAACAAACATTAAAAAAAAAGGGCTTTGCTTATTAATATTAAGTGATATTAAGTTAAGAAATCACTGTGCAATGATGTCACAAAACGTCAAACATGGCCCCCCACTCCACTTATGCTTTCAGGAGAACATTTATGATTTAGAATGTACATGAATAAGCACTTTTAAATATGTTTATCAGATGCTTATCCTGACAAAGTATGTGTGCTTAGTGGGGTATAGTGTACCATTATAAATGAGCCATAATTCCATACTCTAATTAAATATATGCAGAAACATATTGTTTATATTATTTCCAAAAAAGTAAACAGGAAATCTACAAACTAAATCTAAAAATACTCATGAGCTCATTCAGAATCCAGCAGAGAAAGAGATGTCAGCCTCAGCTCCCAAACTCTTGTCACTTTAGATCAACTTTCAAAACTTCTCCACAGAAGCAAGTCATCTCTGTTCCTTAAAACCCCTCAGAGCTCTCAGAGGCTTTCAAATTCTGTGAGTAAAAGCTCTGGAACTGCAGTCACTGTTGGACGGTTCCCGCAGCACTGAGGCAGAGCAGCCCTGTGCCATGCTGAGCGTCGTCAGCCAAACAGACAGCGTGACATTAGCAGACAGTAGGAGGGTATACTTCACTCACACACATACACACACGGTTTGCAAAGTGGCATCTAACCATGAGCATTTTACATCCCTGCAGCCCCACATGGTTTCTGCATGCTGACTTCAATGCTCAGAGTCACAGCTTGCTAGTGTCAAATAAAAATGTCCTCAAGGGGACAGTGCCTACAAGTGCTGACCCCATAACATCACCTGACTTCACATCGTCGTCTCATCCACGCCTCCCTTAGATAAACATATCTCTGCTTCCTCTTGTTTGATATTTCTTACACTTAATCTCTTCAGCTCCCTCAGACTTTTGTAAACCAATATTTTTTCTGTGGTATAACATCTGGGCTCACAGTGGCAAAGGTCTGTGAACATCATGTTTCATTAAGATAAATAAAAGGATGCAAATATATATTATATGGATATTATATGGATGTATATATATATATATATATGTATATATATGGAGGTGGGCAGACAGCATCTGGCACAGTAGAAATGCTGAGTATCTGAACAACATGGCAAAAGAAACTGAAGAGGCTATCTGAAATGTTAATTGAAAAGACCATAAAGTAGTTTTAAATAAACAGAGAACAAACACATATAGATATATTGTACTAGGACAAAACAAACATGTTCAGGTTGTCTAATATTACTAAATCAAGTTCATAGGAAATGTGATGACTCATTCAAATCTCAAATCACCTTGACACCAGCTGGTTAAAAGTCATTGCAAAGATGACAAAGAAAAGTAAAGAAAGTTCTGAGAAAAGCTCTAGCACCATTTGTTTGCAGTCACTTGGCTTGATATTTTGTATGTAATGTGATCAGGGTTTGAAATTAACTATATAAGTGAAATTAAAAAGTCAACTGTGGCAGGTATTGCAATGAATTCACTAGCCAGTTTAGTGGGTTATGACTATGTTTTATCACTTTGCATGCCATCGCTATCAAACCTCCAACATTAGCAAAACACAGCATAACATTCCAAAACACTGGCAAAGAGAAGGGACCACTTTTTCAACCCATTCTCACTTCCTAGGCATCCAATGAAGTGCCACATATCCAAGACTTCTGCACATCACTATACAGATGCCAAAAGCACCCTTTAGCATCTTTATTCTGACGCTGCCAGTTAACCAATTGTTTTTAAGAAACATTTGCCATCCATCAGGGGCGTTTCCTCAGGAGGCAAGGGAGGCAGTGCCTTTTTTTTTAAATTTTATGAGAAAATAATCCATATTAAAAAATAAAACAAAGCAAATATTACAAAATGTGACATTTAAAAATGTTATAAATCACTTGTTTTTGTAAAGTAACACTGTCCAACAGTGACACAGCAGGTAAAGTTACAGAGGGATGCCGCGACTCTCTTGCCTTTCAAAAGACCCCCTAAAGCATGCGGTGGGTTTGGTGGGGGGAAATTAGGGATGAATGGGGGAAAGTAACGTGAGAGGAGGTAATGCCTCATCACGTTATGATTAAATGTAATTGGATATGATTGGCAATAAAGCCCGCCTGTTGTTTTTGTGCGTGTTTTGTGCTTGTGAATCAGTCTAAATGAACAAAATGATGCCGTTAATGGAAAGACTAATTAAAGAACAGCTGAACATCAGTTCACAAATAAAATGGTAACACTTTACAATAAGGTTCATAAGTTAAACATTAATGTATTAACTATCATGAACTAACCATGAGCAATATATTTGTTACTGTATTTACTAATCTTCGTTAACATTACACTCTAAAAAATGTTTGGTTAAAAACAACCCAAGTTGGGTTGAAAATGGACAAACCCAGCAATTGGGTTGTTTTAACCCAGTGGTTGGGTTAAATGTTTGCCCAACCTGCTGGGTAGTTTTATTTAACCCAACTACTGATTAAAAATGACTATATGGCTGGCTTAAAATGAATCCAAAATAGGTGAGAAATTAAAAATCAGACACATAATTACTAGAGGCAACAATAATAATCAAAAGGTGTACATTTATTAATAAGCAATTTAATAAATGTTTATTGTTTATTATTCATTATCTTATTAATAAATGCTCATTTATTAAACATATTAATAAATGTTAATTTCCAGCATATTTTGGGTTCATTTTAAGCAAGCAATACAGTAATTTTTATACAACAGCTGAGTTAAATAAAACTACCCAGCACGTTGGGCAAACATTTAACCCAACAACTGGGTTAAAACAACCCAATTGCTGGGTTTGTCCATTTTCAACCCAACTTGGGTTGTTTTTAACCCAGCATTTTTTAGAGTGTAGTTAATGAAAATACAGTTGTTCATTTTTTGTTCATGTTGATAAGATTTTAATAATGTATTAGTAAATGTTGAAATTAATATTAACAAAGATTAATAAATGCAGTTCAACTAACGTAGTTAACTAATGAACCTTATTGTACCAATAAAATATACTGTTTAAATTATTACTGCTTTTAGTTATTGTTTTGGAATAAATGTAATGCTTAAAAACAACAACATGATTACATTTTTATACTTGGTTTTAATAAAGAGAACATAATAACATTGTAAATGTAAAAATACAAAATCAAATTGTATTTGGGTTCTTTTTAAAGTAATGTTTATTTACCAGGAAAATGTGACAACATGAATTTACATTTGATTTATTTGAAAAAAGAAAAATGTGAGGACTTTGCCTTCTTATTTCAGAACACCACTGCACACCACTGCCGTCCATATTGTCACCAATATTTAGTCATCTGTTTGTTTAGTTTCATTATCATAGACTTTTAGTTTGCTTGTCATTATTTCCGGTTGTCTTTGTTCACATTTCCTGCCACTTGTTTGTTACCATGGATATTCATTTAATCATCACAGCTGTTCATATTTGACTTCGCTATCATTGTATATTTAAGTACCTTTGGTTCCTCAGTTTGGTGTTGGCTATTGTTTGTGTGTAGACACAGTGGTACATTGTACTAGATTATATGGGCTTATTTTCTTATTAAATCATTCATTTTGGAATTCCGGACTCATCTTTAGACTTTAAACTGCGACACATATACTGATATGAAGGGCCCAATTTTATCATCATGAAATTATAATTATATGGGGTATAATTCTGTCATTGTGACATGATATTTTGGAGAATTATTTATATTTCATTATTATCAGAGGCCTTGGGGTTGAGAACAGGTTGGCTGTTTATTGCACTACTCTTTCATGTTATCGATAAACAATGATTGACTGTCATAAAAGGGAAAGCTATCCAATAATTCATAATCAGATTTTATAACAGACATTTAAATCTACGCTGTGATTTTGATAATCGAATTTATTTCTGATATTTTTGTTTTGGATAGTATATGTTCTGAACGACCAGTAACTTTAAAATTTAGTAGCCAAATTGGCTGGTGATTGAAAATGTTGATTTCAAACCTTGAATGTAATGACATTCATACATTATTAAGTGTCCAAATACTTTTTTTGGCAGCCACTATATGCACCTCTAAAGTCTCAGTGGTCTGTGTTGCTGTTTAAGGGTTGTCAGAGAGATGTAGGTCTCCAATTCAAAAGATTTTCCTCTACAGAGTGTCTGAGAGTGGTATCTAACATCAAGAGCTTCTGGGAGAAATCTGACCTAAAAAAAAATCTGCTCTTTCACATCCTCATACATTACTTCCTCAAACCTCTCATTCTCACACTTCTATGCTTCTCTCATGCTCTCTCCATCTTCAGGCAGATGTTGCACATCACTTTTTTTATGTGAGAGACTGTCTCCCCTCATTAGATAATCAGAGATCATCTCTCACTTTTGCATTTATCCCTCCTTCATCCATTCCATGTGACACATACATCAATGATCTAAAGAAATTAACTACCAATGAATAAAAAATAAATAATAGTTTTCCTGTTTGAGGAGTCAGGTGATGTCTCTCATCAGCATGATCAATAATAGTTTGAACCATGCCAAATCATAATCCACAGAGGGAGTACAGATGTTTGCCCTGGCAATGAATTCTGCACAAGATAATAATGATCTTACCACTCTTTTGTAATTATATACGGTGTCATTTAGAAAAGTGTTTTTTTTGAGGTAATAAACATTTTCAAGCACAAACTTTGATTTTTAGCTCCAAAACTAATTCCAATCATGAAACTGACAAATCTTCAGCAAATGCTCATTTAACCGTTGGATTTCAGGGCTTGAATAGAAAAAGCAATTAAACTGTCAATAGTAATTAAATGATGGATTTGGTGCAGAATTAGGTTTAATCTATACCACAAACAAACAAATATCTGTGTCTCATTAAACCAGCTTGAATACCATCAGATATGGATCATACATGCATATTTCAGCTCTGTTTTCCACTTTGCCTCATTAGATTGATTTGAACTATACTGGATACCCCATTTCAAGAATTTTAAGATATAATACCACCTGACAAAAAAAAGTAAGAGAATGCTGAGCATTTTATGATTTTATCAAAATCATAAGTAAACCTGAGTGCTTCCTGTTTCTATTATAAACACATAACATTCAACAACACTATGGTTGTCACCACACATAACCTGCTTGTGCCTCTGTTATCGCACGAATAGGTATGACTAATGACAGCGCTGGTTTTGACAAGTGATTCCATAACGTTAGCCTCTCTTAGCCAATCCCAATTTCCTCAACCCATCTATTTTAATTACCTCTTCCCCTCGCTCACTCCAACCACCAATCCCGCAGGTCAAATAAGACATATTTCCTGGCACACTTACACTTCATATTAATAAAAAATGGGACCTGGACCAGAAAAAGCAGGCTTAGTCTCAAATAAATAGAGTGGCTTGAGAAACTTTTAGCCGTTGTTCATTTGGAAAACATATTTCAACCCTATACAAGCAACCCTAGCTCACTGGAAAGATGTGTACGTGACAACATTACTTTGATTTTTACGTTTCACAACACTTTCAAAGTGAATTGTCCAGCGAGTGATGCTAACAACATGTTCAGTTTTATCTGAAACAGATGAACCTGAATCTGCCAATGTTTATTACATGGATTGTTGTATGTATCACCAATTGGTTCGAAATAAAATATCCAGTGAGTGGCGATAAAGGTATTAGTTTACAAATAGCACTATGGTGAAAGTGTTTTGAGGTCCTAACATAGTATTGTGTAAGCAACCATGTGAAAATAAGTCTTTATTAATCAATAATCTGCCCCTGTAATCATAATTTGTGTAAGCAAGAATAAAAGTTGTTGGTGTTTTACTGCCACTAGTAGTCATTTCAGATGGAAACTGTGGCAAATTGTAAGTATAGGTAGGCTATGTGTTTACCTAAATTTTTTGCAAAACTCCAGAGGCACATTTTTCCAATGAGCAGGTTGAATTGAAATTGTTTAGTATTAGTTATACTACATGCATCTAACCCATTAATGTGAAGACAAGCACAGTTTTCTTTCTTGCATTTACATATTTCCTACTGAAATATCTACAGTTACTCAACGTAATATCGGTTCCCTTAGATGAGGGAACGAGACATTGCCTCAGTAGCTGACGCTATGGGGAAACTCCTTTCTCCCAAAATACTGAAGCCTTGAATCATGCCAGTTTAAGTACACTGGCCAATGGCATTCAAATGTGCGAAAATGGCAGCTGACTTTAAGGTGGCTCTGAAAGCCATTACCTCAGAATCTACAGACTGAAGGAAGAGTGGAGCTCATAAGACACTCTGCGCTATGTAACAAGGCTGCTTAAGCAATGTTTCTTTCCTCATCTCAGGGGAACTGAGGTTACGTTGAGTAACCGGAGACATTCCCTTTCGAGTTCGATTCACTTGACTTTACGTCAGTAGCTGAGATGTCTGAGCAAGTGTCTGAAGGAGAAAGATTCTGAGGCAATAGCGTTCAGCACTGCCTTATAAAGCTGCTGAGTCAGCTGCCATTTTCAAGTGCTTAAAGGGTTAGTTCACCCAAAAATTAAATTTCTGTCATTAATTACTCACCCTCCTGTCGTTCCAAACCCGTAAGACCTTCATTCATCTTCGGAAAACAAATTATATTTTTTATTTTTGATGAAATGCAAGAGGTTGTTTTTATCCTCTAGAAGCAACATAATTGCCACAGTCATGGTCTAGAAGAGTAGTAAAGACATTGTTAAAATAGTCCATGTGACCACAGTGGTTCAACCTTAATTTTATGAAGTGACAAGAATAATTTTTGTAATGACTTTATTCAACAATTTCTTCTCTACCCTATATTCTCCTACGCTGTTTACGTCGTAACGACAGTGCAGCGCTTCCAGGTTCTACGTCCGAACACCGGCTCATTATTGGCCGACGCTGTTCACGTGAGCACCACGACACATGCGTGTGATGCTGACGCAGGAGCCGGCCAATAATGAGCCGGAGTTCAGACGTAGAACCTGGAAGCTGCACTGTCTATACAATGTCAACAGCGTAGGAGACTGACAGGGTAGAGAAGAAATTGCTGAATAAAGTTGTTATTTTTGTTTTGTTTTTGAGCACAAAAAGTATTCTCGCCACTTCATAACATTAAGGTTGAACCACTGCAGTCAAATGGACTATTTTAATGATGTCTTTACTGCTTCTCTGAACATTGAATGTGGTAATTACATGCTTTCTCTGGAAGATAAAAAAAAAAACTCTTGGATTTCATAAAAAATATCTTAATGTTCTGAAGATGAATGAAGGTCTTACAGGTTTGGAACGACATGAGGGTGAGTAATTAATGACAGAAATTTCATTTTTTGGGTGAACTTACATATAAAAGACTTATATTTTCCCCAGTCTGCTGCCTTTAACATCACAGCTCTCACATCATAGATCTCCTTAGGCTGGTGCATTTCCCTTAAACCAAACAAGGGTCAGAAAGGCATCTGGCAGTATAATTGCTCATTAAAACATTATGTCTCTCCCTGCTTGTTTGGGTGTGTTGGTCAAATTATTTTGCTTTGTGTTTGTGAATTGTTGTCAGTGCACTAGCAAGGACACAAAATATCTAGCATAACTGGATCATTTTCTCTGACTAATAAGGTATTCCTGAGTAAGACATTTTAGGAATGACAATACGAAGCAATTAACCTCTCAGTCATAACAATAACAGAAAAGAAACAAACAAACCAAAATGTAATGTAGCCTATCACAAACCCACGTTTTTCCCCCCATTCCTCTATAATCTGTAATTCAAGAGGGATTTGCTCCACACGAAACACGCAGGTTGCGCGCGCGCCAAACTACATCCTCTCCAGAGTCACAAATTGCGTAACGCAGGTTCAAATGCGACTTTAGTTGTGCGTTGGATAACAGGAAAATAATCTGAGCGAGAGATGAGGGAATTGGTGACTGAGATAGAGTCTGAATGAAAGGATGAGAAGAAGAAGAAGAAAAGGATGAGTACGCGCACATAGACATGAAAGTGGATTTGGATCTTCAAAGTACCTCGTTTGTTTGTGATTCTGTGCTCTTGCTTAACAATCATTCAACCCCTTTCAGTGGTTAAACTACATTAAGGTGATTGGATTATAAAGCATGAGAACTCTATGACTAAAAGATTTCTAAAAACCCCTGCAGCACGTTCATATCTAATGCGCTTTTATTCATAGCGGTCGCCCAGACGGCAATATTCACACGAAAAGATCTAATAAACATTTTGGAGACGTATACAAACAGTAGCTATTCTCTTGTGTTGTCCCTCGGTAAAGTTCAGAGCTTACCGGTTGGTCTGCGCTGGAAACAGGTGGTTACACGCGGGGATCAGTGCGGTTTATCCGCCGGTGTGTGTTGTTGTTTGTCGATGGTGTTAGTCGCTCATGACAGGGATCTGTTTCTCCAGCGCGTCCAAGGCGAGTAGGTTTCCAGACAGACAACTAGCTTTTCAATTTGAGGAGACCCGGTAATGTGCTGTTATCCCGCTGACCTCATGTAACGCACATAAACAACTTAATCAGCACTGATACAACGGAGGCGGTCATTTCACCGATCGCTGTGTGCTACGAGACGCGACGCGACTCAAACAAGTTGTGTAGCCTAACCTTAATGAATGAGTCACCACGCGCGCACTATATAGGCCTACTTATCCTTACATCTGTATTATTTTAAGAATTGTGCATTTGAGTTCTGTATTTTTATTGTACGCTATCATATAAACTGAAATGGATGATGTTAAAATTATAATCAAGGTTATAGCTTAGGCAGAAGAGCGGGATGAATGAATAGTGGTTGTTGTTGTTGTTGTGTGTGTGTGTGTACAATAATGTAATATTGACTACATTATGCCCTAACCTTAAACGCCTAAAATGGTTCTTAAAGCGTCAATAGTATTTTCACACCTTATTAATTACAAAAGTTCTATTATAAATTAACCAAACAGCGCTAAATGTAGGCGCTTGCGATTTCGCGGGTGAGGAAGTAGCTAACCATAGCAATAGCTATTTCAGTCTTATAGGACTGTGCGTCAATAAAACATGAAACTTTCAGTTTTCTAACACGTTATTAAAGACTTGCTCTTCAAATAGGCCTATAGGCTATCACAAAAAAAACGTAATTGTTTTGACTACAATAGTAGCCTACTATAAAAACTGTAGGCTTATAGGTAGCCTAAAATATTGCCAGAACACAATGACATGTTTCAAAAATTACGAGATGGTAGCTATTTTTGGTGATTGTAGTAGCTCTTTTACAAGTGTTATTACCTAATGTTCACTGTAATGCAGTAAACATGAACTGAAAAACATAAACGCAACATAAAGCACCCAAATCTACACAACTCAAACATTTTAAAATAAAATGCAAGTTTCTTTGGTTTGATGGTTTGTCTTCTTAAATAGCCTATGGCCAAAACTTTTTTTCACATTTGGCAGATGCAAATTGCAATGCATTCAGGATAATTTGGGAATCTTTTTTTGGGAATCAACCCTGACCTTGTTGCTGCTGCATGATTTCAATTGGGCTAATCATTTCATACCTTTTACTTAACTTCATTTAACAACATTGTACCGTGAAAAGTTTTCTTTTTAAACAAATTAACAAGCTTTTTTACTTTTTCTATTTGACAGTAAAATAAAATAAATTGCCTTTTTAAAATATAATTAGGCTTGTCAACGCCTGTGGTAACCAACCAAACATGTTTACAGCGTGTGAAGTCACGGCTGTAAACATATTTGTTATCCATTTAAACTGACCTTAATTCAAAACTTCGACATGACATAGACTTCAGCTTAAGTTGACAACTGACCTTCCAAATTCAATGCAGTCAGTTGAACTCCCCCTCTTGGTAAGGATGGACTTTCAACGATCTTCTCTAGCTCTTGTAATACAGGTTTCTCTCATCCGCTGCTCGTGTATTAGCATGTATCTCTAAATAAAATAGTCTTCATCCACCTCTCTTTGCTCCTAAGTAGCCTACGACCTGTCTTCAAAACCCCGTCGGTTCCCGTTTGACACTGTTTGAGCTGGTTAGGGAAAGGACACGGCTCTCGCTTCCTCCTAAGACTCAAAACCTCTGGGATGTGTCCTGCAAAGATCAAACTGATCTAGTGTCCACGCACATCTCCTCCATTGATCACCATCATTGTAATTGAACAGTTCCTTTCGTGAGAGGTTGCTCTTGTCATATCTTCATTGAGAATAACGAGACGAAACGCCGCTGACTACAGTATGAACGCGCTGCTCAAAGTTCAATGAAGAGAATAAAGGAGGAGCGGGTGACAGAGTCTCCGCTCTGGATGAGTGTACTCGCATCAGCATCAGCTGCTGTGCCGAGGGTGGGGAAAGAGAGCCACCTACATTCGTAAAAACAGGTTAGGCTTGTGGTTTCTACGGCGTGTGTTAATAAGTGAAACAATTAAAGGTGCAGTGATAATTGAAAATAACATTTTGTTTACTAACAGTACTTTTAAGCAATCTCATTTGGCCTATTACAGTCTCATTAGATGACACCAGTATTGCCAGTCTTAAAAACAAACTGCTTTGTTCTACATGGAGCTGGTCGCCCCCTCATGGGTGCTGCCATGTTGACATCACATGACAAGTCATCTTGTGCTATATGGAATTTTTATATAATACTTTTAGTCAGAGCTCAGGGCGCTTTATTATGCATAAACATGCAGGTACCAAACTATACAACAGTCCAAACTGAATGTTTGTCTCTACCAGATGATAAGGAACAAAAAAGAACAAAAATAAACTTCATGCATCCAGTGGTGTCACTGTAAAGTCCAAAATAGGCAGTTAAAAATAAGCAACATTGATTGCACATTTAATATGTTAAAATCCTACACTATAAAAAATTATTTTCATGATTTGCTATCACATTTTTTCTTTTGTCAAATCAACTTAGATAGTTAATGTGGTTTAGCATATTTTGAGTTTATGTTGATTAAACCATTCGCCTTCATTGTATTAACTCAAATTTTTAATTTCAATGAACTCAAAATTTTAAGGCAACCAGGTAACTTACTTTTTTAAAGGTGCAGTGTGTAAATTTTAGCGGCATCTGAGGTTGCGAACTGCAGCCAACGGCACTCACCCCTCCCCTCCGAAACAAAACAGAGAAGCCGCCTGGCCGACACAAGAAGATGTCGTCGTCCGAGACAGCAGAGAGTATGTTAGCCAGTCAAGCAATGAGATTTCTTCTTGTAACAAAGAACGGTCTCTGCTTCTAATAAACCAGACGACTACTACTACTACTACTACTTGTTCTTCGTGCGTATTCAATGTAGTGTTGATGTAAGCTGCCTCTAAAAACTCAAACGACTTAGAAGAAGAACAACATAGTGACTAAACTTGCTCTGCAGAGCAGTTTGTCCATTTAGGGCTGCTGTAGAAACTGTATAAATGTATAAAGCTGTATAAATGGTAATAAAAACATAACGGTTCATTATGTAAGGTCTTTATACACCACTGAAAACATAGTTATATTATATTGCATTTCTGTCAATAGATCCTCCCAAATTTTACACATTGCACCTTTAAGTTAAACCAACAATTTTTATTACAGTGTACTTGTAAAAATGTGGTTATGTAGTTCTGTAAACAGTCCAAACCATCTCAAAGCCAGATGATTCCTCCAGTGATTGGTAGCAGTTATTTTGGCAGCAGTTATTTCTCCCCATTTGAAGTAACTTGGTTATATGCAATGTCATTAATACACAGGCACTTCTTTATTGACATTAAAAAAAACACGTTTTTGTTTGGTGAATATGTTTTGGTGCATGTTTGCCCACAACAATCCTAAACATTTGGTAACATCCATACTATCAGGGGTCTCTCTCTCCCTCACACACACACACACACACACACACACACACACTTAGCCTACCCATCTCTAACCCTACACATCACAACTAATTGCCTAAAAACCTTCTCATTAAAACCAAATCTTGACCTGCAAACAGGCCTTTAAAGGGGTCTCAGAAAGTGAGGACCAGTCAAAATGTCCTCACTTTACTCACTTTGTCTACACTCAGATGTTGAACAAGTACACACACACATATACAAACTCACACAAAGATTAATGGCAAGTCCCAAAACCGTTATTAGGACAAACACCCCCACACCTCAGAGTGAGACGGTATTGATTAGGCTGTGATGGATTGGCTTTTTAATTGTCAAGCATGATGCAAGTGTTCAGATTAATGGCTCACCTAGTACTGAACAACATGCACAACAATTTCGACTGTGGATTTGCTTATGCATGTGTGGACATTTACTTACACGGGAATTAGTTCAAAAATAAGGGAACAAGAAACACGCATGAATACACACACGCACACCGCAAATTAAATATCGAGCCCTCTTAACTGATTCAGTCCTTCTAGGCCAGTTCTTGGATCCAAATCACTGCCCTGCTCTTTAATGTCTAAAGATGTGTGAACTCAATGCACATCCATCTCCCTGAACATTGTGTCATGTTTAAATTACTGTTTGCAGTATTCCTAGAATGGAACTACCCAGCCTTATCTCACCAATCTATAGCTGAATTTCTGCGCTAGTTGTTATCATCTAGTCCACATGAGGCACCCAGTGCTTGGTGGACCATGTAATAGACTGGAGTGAGAAGAGGAGGAAAAGATTGTCAGCCCCAAAAGCCACCAGTAGCCCCCATTCATCAGTGGTGTTTGTGATTACAGCCTGAGCTCTATCACACAAGAGGACACATATGGAGTGGTATGGCCACATTAAAGGGCACAGTAAAGGAGGAGAGATTGGAAAGAGGGTTTGATAATGATAATGGTTAAAATAAGTGTCTGATAATGACAGAGGGATAGAAAGAGAGAGAGAGAGGGGGCATAAAGGCAGAATGAAATCTGTGGTAGGTCTCTTTTGAGTGCTAAGGCAGGGTGCCTGAGATCTAGTTCAATTTGTAAAGGTTGTCAGTGAGGGCTCAGCTCTGAAGGGTTTGACTGACAGTTCAAATCACTAATTCAGAGTGATTAGCTTGAACAGTCATGACTTGGCTCTGGAGCAAGGCAGGTTATGTTCTACTGTATATTTTTCAGAGATCTCTGTGTGTCTGGATGAGGGCTGGTGCATTTTACATAGCACTGAATCTTCAGCTTGTGCAGTCTCACAAATGGGTGGGTCAACTGCCATAGATGCTAGAAATATCCCAGTTAAAAGGTACCCTCCATAAGGGCGAGGCAGGGCGGGTATATATAACGTCTGATAATTACATGTGTCTAAAACAGGGAACCCTGAGAGCTTCGAGTTCAGCCACAGACTGCAGACACATCACAGAAGGGAAACATGCGCCACCCTCACTATCCAGAACCGCTTGAAAACCACAGCAGCCTAAGCCTGTAGTTACACTGGGTAAAAAAAAATATCCACATGTGCTCTTACATCTGAGACATCTTAAATATATAGAGAAAAATACAGTGCATAAACCAGGCTATGTTACACACTGATGTGTGTTTACATTGGTGTGTGCATGCGGGAAGTAGAGAGAAAAAGAGTAGAAGTCTGTGTGACGTTTATATCTTAACCATCAGCATGTTTGCCTGTTTGTTTTAATTTGGCCAGAATTGAATTGTTCTGAAGGATAATCACTCTGTGGTACAAAATTAAGGCAGTAAAAATTGATGTAAAAGCTTGCCTGGTGTTAACAGAGGCAGACAAATTAGAAAAAAATCAATCCACCTTATTCCTGATGAGGTGTTTTGAATTATGGGTGGCACTTCTGGTTTGGGGAACTTCCATTCATGAAACGAATTATTTCAAATCATAAGGTTGCACAAACAAAGCTTATCTGTCAATTTTCCTTCTTGTTTTATTTTCATACATCTTGGGAATAACGTAACGCTTGGCATTTTAACGTGACACTGTATAACAAGAATATCTATGGCAACCCTTACGGAACAAAAATATATTGGAATACACTGCAAAATATAATGTGATATATTACATAATACATTTCCATATATGGGAAACTAGTGCTTATATTTTTCAATATACTGCAATATATGCATTGACCATGTATGGATATATATTGATAAATATGAAATATGTATAAATGAAGACAAAAATAGCATTACATTCAGGTTTTATCCTTTATAGTGTACGTATATTACACATACATGTTCCCATATAAATTTGAGTGTATTGTACACACATATATACACACATTCACAGAATGAGTTACAATCAGTGGTTACAACACGCTTCTAGTTCCCAGCATGCTTTGCTTCTAACTGTTAAAGGAGAGTAAATGTTAAAATTAAGTGCTATTTCATGTGTTTTGCTCAATATTGATATAAGGGTAGATCTGTTAGTGTTTAAAGTTGTGTTATTTTGGAATTTAAAAGGTTTTCTGGTATGTGTGAGTTTTTGGGGTTACCATTGTGCTGAAGAGTAGAGCCTGTGGTGAGGTTTATGATTGGCTAAACAGCATTAAGACTATAATAACTTTATTTAAAAAGTAATGACTGTGCATACTATAACATAGTGATAGTCTTTTTGGTAGAAACTTTCATGCAGGTGTGCTTTTGTTAAAGGTGCCCAAGAATGCTTTTTCACAAGATGTAATATAAGTCTAAGGTGTCTCCTGAATGTGTCTGTGAAGTTTCAGCTCAAAATACCACATAGATTTAAAAAAAAAAAATTTTTTAACTGCCTATTTTGGGTCATCATTAAATATGCACTGATTTACACTGGGCGCCGCCCCTTTAAATCGCGCGCTCCCTGCCACACGAGCTCTCGACTATATTACAGCGCATTTAGTTCACACAGCTAATATAACCCTCAAATGGATCTTTACAAGATGATCGTCATGCATGCTGTATGCATGCTTCGAATTATGTGAGTAAAGTATTTATTTGGATGTTTACATTTGATTCTGAATGAGTTTGATGGTGCGCCGTGGCTAAAGCTAACATTACACACTGTTGGAGAGATTTATAAAGAATGAAGTAGTGTTTATGAATTATACAGACTGCAAGTGTTTAAAAAATGAAAATAACGACAGTCTTGTCTCCGTGAATACAGTAAGAAACGATGGTAACTTTAACCACATTTAACAGTACATTAGCAACATGACACGAAACATTTAGAAAGAGACAATTTACAAATATCACTAAAAATATCATGATATCATGGATCATGTCAGTTATTATTGCTCCATCTGCCATTTTTCGCTATTGTCTTTGCTTGCTTACCTAGTCTGATGATTCTGCTGTGCACATCCAGACGTCCTGCCCTTGTCTAATGCCTTTCATAATGTTGGGAACATGGGCTGGCATATGCAAATATTGGGGGCGTACATATTAATGATCCCGACTGTTACGTAACAGTCTGTGTTATGTTGAGATTCGCCTGTTCTTCGGAGGTCTTTTAAACAAATGAGATTTATATAAGAAGGAGGAAACAATGGTGTTTGAGACTCACTGTATGTCTTTTCCATGTACTGAACTCTTGTTATTCAACTGTGCCAAGGTAAATTAAATTTTTGAATCTAGGGCACCTTTAACTAACTTGAAAATATGAACCATGTGAAATGTAAATAATTATTAAATATAAGAAATATGCTACACAATATGTTTTACCATATATGTGTTTATACTGCATGCGTATCTGCAATATATTATTCATGCCATATCTGATCACATATAAATCTATATATTATGAAGTGTATTACTGAATATAAAATGACATACATTATGATATATTAGTAAATTATCACATATTAAATTATATTATCACATATTTTTCAGTATAGGAAAAGCGGCAATTTCCTATTATGTTGTAATATATTTACGCAATATATTTTTCTGTATATTTTCAAATACTGTTAAATCATGTAATATATTGATCAATATAGAAATATATTTTCTTTCCATAAGGGAAGTCTCTGCATTTTTTCCCTCATGATTATTTCCCCCCTTTGCATTCCGCTTTAATACTATGAAAAAGGACAACATATACTGCACATCTGTGGTCTGTTCTCCCGATTTAACCCGGCCGTGGAAAGAATCGCGCTTTTGCGGTTTTTCATGGTCCGATGAAACCTTGTTGATGCTTTTACACTTTTAAATGTCCTTTTAATAGTTCGATAGTTGAAGGGTAAGCAGAATGATGTCACCTCACTGTACCCATTGCGTTCATAGATGAACATTTCACTGATTGTTTACAGAAAATGGAAGTTATACCCATTATTCGCGCAAAGCGTCATGGGGCGTAGGAATAAGGTGGATATATAGGTCCATAAGAATATAAATAAGAGGCACAGTAGGAACGGGGAGAGATCTATTATCTGCATTTATCCCTAACTTGAAGAGATATTTCCGGGTTGCGGAGCAGGAAACATGAAAACCATGATGAAAACTATAGTAATAGCGCCCTCTGATGGCCGTCATCAGTTGAACAACAGACGCGTCACGTGTTCTAGAGAGTTCTAGGTGCATTGTGGGACCTCAACCCGGCACCATCCTCCTCTATCCCGCAAACATGATGGTGAGTGCCTATTCATGCCTGTTTTACTTTGAAATCCATCGTCATCTTAGCAATTTACTCTTCTCTTAGTGTTGGGATATAAACATCCAGAGAGAATAAAGCATGAAGGACATGTCTGCGAGATTATTTTTAGTTTAAATGAGATAATACACCTAAAGTTTTACATTCATGCTAGCTAGCTTGGTTGCTAACGATTCATTCTTCTGTTTGAGAACGACAGGGAGCATTTAGAGATGTGCGTTACGATGCGACGTGCACAAGATGACTTTTGTACGGCATATGTACACATTTAAACATTTGTATTTCACCGTATTTTTGGTTGCTAAATAACACCAAAGGGTTTGATTTAGCATCCTTTCCGTAATGAGAAGATGCCATGAACTGTTAACCGGTTACACCCTTTAACACTTTGTTTTTAACAGTCACTACGATAAATCTGTGATTTTATAAAACGCTTATTCCTGTTCCTGAATAAAGGCTTCTTTTTTTTTATCACGCAGTGACACTTAAAGAGAGATATTAGTGCTTCTCTTGTGTGCGTGACATCAAGTATAACTGCGATAACTTAAGATAAGAGCAGATATTATTTCACACGATGTAGTAAAGCTCTTGAAGTAAACAGCACAGCATTGTTATAAATATAAATAGTCGATTACATTGCAAATGAACTGTCAAAACTCCCCAATGGTCATGGAAACCCTTGAAAAATGTTAATTTACAGGTTTGGAAAGGTCATTAGCACAATATTGCAAAATATTGTGGTCAGTTTTATTGTAAATAAAACACATTTTCTTTGGTCTGCTCTTCAAAATATTTAAAAAAAATTAATTGACTACAGGGTTTTTCCTGGCTCAAAATGAGGCGGAGGTGGTAAAATCCTGATCACGGCAGAAAAAACACACTTTTACAAGCACATGTTTTAGGTATTTTAATATTAAGATTTTTATTTTGAGAACATTGTGTGTTTTCAGTGGTGGTTGAAAATTTTGTACATTTTAAAGATAAATTCATTAATCTGGGGTACTTTGAGAGTTCAAAATTAAGAGCTCCAACCCATGTTCAGCACTGTTAAAAATAAATCATCCACCCGCCAACTTCCCAAACCTACGGTATTCTGATTTAGATATCTGCACCTGATCATCACAAAATAATCCAAATTCTCAGTGTTAAGCATGATGATATAATAACATGACACTTAAGTAGGCTGCTTCTAAATATCTAAAATAAAAGTTCTTCTTTGGCAAAATTATATTTCCTTAATAGCCTATAAACACAGGATTTACTTCATTGTCACTGTTTCATTACATCATTGTTGAAAAAACACTTATCAGAATAATAAGCTTGTGTATATTTTTAGTTAAAGCTGTTAAGTTTTTAAGCAATATCTCATGTAAGGTCCTTTGTGTTTTATATGATGACCACTAGAAGGTGCTCTAGGCATATGCTTTCCTTGATTGGTTTTCTCTGAGGTTTGTCAACACTCGACAGCTGGAGGCGGCA
This sequence comes from Anabarilius grahami, assembly GCA_003731715.1. NCBI lineage: Eukaryota > Metazoa > Chordata > Actinopteri > Cypriniformes > Xenocyprididae > Anabarilius > Anabarilius grahami. The sequence continues at coordinate 1,508,045 of RJVU01035178.1, forward strand.
CGAAATTTGACGGAGGCGGCCGCCTCGTAATTCTCTATGCAGGAATTCTCTATGGACTGTGTAACTTTGATATTATGTTGATTATGTGACCATTCTTGAATCTCTCCTCTCAGCCCACTCCAGTCATCCTCCTAAAGGAGGGCACAGACTCTTCTCAGGGGGTCCCGCAGCTGGTCAGCAACATCAATGCTTGCCAGGTTGTGGCAGAGGCAGTGCGGACCACTCTCGGCCCCCGTGGCATGGACAAGCTTGTGGTGGATAACAGAGGTAAGTCTGCTCTTCTATAATCAAGTATAGAAGTGTTCTTTTATTGGGAAGTGTTGATACATTACTTGATATGTTAATATGATGCTTCGCTTCATGTTGTGATTTACATGATGTTATCTTGCAGGCAAAGCCACTATTTCTAATGATGGAGCCACAATTCTGAAACTTTTGGAAGTTGTACACCCTGCGGCCAAGACTCTGGTAGACATTGCCAGATCTCAGGATGCTGAGGTAAGATTCCCTCTCATTGTCTGTACATTCAGGCTGCTTTAAAAGGAAATAGTTCTGGTTTTCAGCGTTGATTGACTGATATGCTATTCTAAAATGCACAATATTATAGTAGCTATGATGTGAAACATGTTCAACTAGCTATTGAGTGTCACTGCAAAGCAAATATTCAGAAAATGCCCTGTTATTTAATATTAATTAAATATTTTTCCTTTTCTATTTACTATAAGTTTGATGTAGCTTATCGTTCTTTGTAATGTGTAACATCATTCTTTGTGTTTATTCAGGTTGGTGATGGCACCACCTCAGTGACTCTGCTTGCTGCTGAGTTTCTGAAGCAGTTGAAGCCGTACGTGGAGGAGGGGCTTCACCCCCAGACCGTCATCAGAGCTTTCCGTACTGCCACTCAGCTTGCCGTCAAAAAGATCAACGAAATCGCTGTTACAGTCAAAAAGGATGACGAGCAGTGAGTCCAGACCCTGTGTGCTATTACATAGTCATGTGTTAGTATCACATAAATGTCACAGAGGTGATCATTTCTCCTCTCTTGCCACCACAGGGAACAAAGGAGGTTGTTGGAGAAGTGTGCTGCTACAGCTATGAACTCAAAGCTGATCGCAGGACAGAAGGATTTCTTCTCCAAGATGGTGGTAGATGCGGTGATGATGCTGGACGATCTGCTGCCTTTGAAGATGATTGGAGTGAAGAAGGTGCAGGGTGGAGCTCTGGAGGTGAGAGGAAGCTGTGTTCTAGATTTAAAGGAATTTTTATTAGAAGGTATTTGGCTTTGTTCTCAATGCACAAATCTTTTGAACCGACTGGCCATAGTGTCATTTTGCAAGTTTTGAAATCTGCATATTCAAGCTGTATATTTATTCCTTATATTAAATCTGTATAGTCAATATCTTGTGTATCTTATTGGTTGCGTTAAATAGTAATAATGCTTTTAAAACTCAAGTTTTTTTTTTTTTTGAAAATTTGTTAAAAACCACAGTAGAGCTATACTATTTTTGGCAGCTGTTACAGAAACATTTTTACAAAAAAATCTTCTGATTTAACCTTGAGATTTGAAGCATTAGATAGCTTAGATATTTGCACCACTACAATGACACCAATAATTCTTAATTTCTGATAGAAATGCAAAATCATTCGGTAGTTATTAATAGACACAAACCTTTACATTCAGTCGCGTTTGCTCCCATTTATGCGAGTACATAAATCAGTTCATGTACTCACATGAACTGATTTAAAGATGTTTTTAGTACCTTTATGGATCTTGAGAGAGGAAATGTCATTGCTCCCTATGCAGGCCTCACGGAGCCATCGGATTTCAACAAAAATATCTTAATTTGCGTTCCGAAGATTAACGAAGGTCTGACATTTTCATTTTTGGGTGAACTAACCCTTTAATCATACTTACAGACTCGTTTAGGGGGTTCATGTAACGGTGTTCTTTTCATCTTCTCNGTATCTTATTGGTTGCGTTAAATAGTAATAATGCTTTTAAAACTCAAGTTTTTTTTTTTTTGAAAATTTGTTAAAAACCACAGTAGAGCTATACTATTTTTGGCAGCTGTTACAGAAACATTTTTACAAAAAAATCTTCTGATTTAACCTTGAGATTTGAAGCATTAGATAGCTTAGATATTTGCACCACTACAATGACACTAATAATTCTTAATTTCTGATAGAAATGCAAAATCATTCGGTAGTTATTAATAGACACAAACCTTTACATTCAGTCGCGTTTGCTCCCATTTATGCAGGTACATTAATCAGTTCATGTACTCACATGAACTGATTTAAAGATGTTTTTAGTACCTTTATGGATCTTGAGAGAGGAAATGTCATTGCTCCCTATGCAGGCCTCACGGAGCCATCGGATTTCAACAAAAATATCTTAATTTGCGTTCCGAAGATTAACGAAGGTCTGACATTTTCATTTTTGGGTGAACTAACCCTTTAATCATACTTACAGACTCGTTTAGGGGGTTCATGTAACGGTGTTCTTTTCATCTTCTCTCCTCAGTTCTTTACATATTGCGCTCTAGTTAGCTGAGATCCCTATCACATGACATCGGAGCGCAGTAAATGGGAGTGATTGATGGCTAATATTAACCAACCTAAAAACTGCTTTAAAGTTAAGAATGTAAAGATGGTTTAATTGGTTATGTGATAGAAATAATGAATGGTCAATCTGTCAGCTTACAGCAGGCACATACTGTGCTGTAATTAGCAAGCATTTTGTAGAGAAAGGGTCCAGAAAACCAAACCAAAATGGTCGCAATTTCAAGCCTTGAACTGGATGCAATCTTAGTCTCAAGAACAAAAAAAAATTGGATTTTGACAGCAGAAAATCTGAAGACTGGCTCTGACTTTCTCCAACTAGTGTCATCTCCTCCAGACTGCAAATCAGCACACAAATGTGGGCAAAAGTCATGTTGTGTATTCCAGCCTTTACTCATACAGCAACTGAGAATAACTGTCAGTGTTTTAAGAGAGAATGGAAACTGGAAAACATGTTATTTGCCATTCAGACAACAAAATCTGTACAAATCTGATTTAAATACGACAAAAAACAACAGTTTTGCTGCCTGAACAAAGCCTTTTACATTTAGTGTCATTATTGTGACAGCTGAACATTGTGGATCTACCTAGTATGATGTTCAAAAAGTAACAGAATGGGTGGAAAAGAAGATCTTAACTTTACACTCCTTTGTTTTTGCTGTGTCAGGAATCTCAGCTTGTGGCTGGTGTTGCATTCAAGAAGACCTTCTCCTATGCTGGCTTTGAGATGCAGCCCAAACGCTATGTGAACCCAAAGATTGCACTGCTCAACATTGAGCTGGAGTTGAAGGCAGAGAAGGACAATGCTGAGGTTCGCGTGAACTCTGTGGAGGTTGGTACTGCTCTTCACTGTCCCAGGTTTTCTAATGTACTTGTCAAGTATATTCCTTTTGATTGCTGAATAATGAAAGGACTGGGCCACAAGGAGGTCTGGTTCAAGTAAGATTAAAGGTTACTGATGGTGTCATTTTAACATGGACTGATGTTTTGGCAGAAGTGACGGCTCATTAGTATCATCTGCTTTCTATAGCTTCTACAAGTTATTGAAGTAACACTATCTAGTGCTAAAGTTCGCAAGACAATATTTTCTGGAACACATTCTCATTTCAGTAAACCTTCATGGCCCATGTAAACAAAGTTGTTTACATCATGTTTATGTGGCTGTTTGCAGGACTATCAGGCCATTGTTGATGCTGAATGGAACATTCTGTATGATAAGCTGGAGAAGATCTACAAATCTGGCGCTAAAGTGGTGCTGTCCAAGCTGCCCATTGGAGATGTAGCCACCCAGTACTTTGCAGACAGAGATCTGTTCTGTGCCGGCCGTGTTGTGGAGGAAGATCTCAAGAGAACTATGATGGTATGATGGTATCCCGTGTCCTGTTAGCTTTGACTGTCTATCAGTACGTCTTTCATTATTCAATTCCAGTCTGTTTACATTCGGTAAACCATTAAATCCAGTTTTCTTTTAGCATTGTTATAGAGCACTGCAGGGATGATGTTTTTTGTAGGCCAACCAGAAAGTTGGCATCCTGTTTCTCTTGAGAAAACCCAATAGAATTTTTCCATTGGCTTTTGAATTACTGCAGAAATTAGCTCATGACCAACATAAGTTTAAGATTCTTGCATGTTTTTTTCATTGATAATCTTGACAAATTAACACAACTTGTATGAATTTTAAATAAATAGAATTGGCAGAGGTAAACAGCTAAACACAGGCTATAATGGCTCGTTTCCACCGAGCAGTATGGTACGCTATTATTTCTGTTTCGATTGTCAGAAGTTGTGAATGGTAACAAAATTCCAAACAGTACCACTTTTTTGGGACCCTTCCGTTGGGGACCTAGCACAGTAGTCCGGTACCTAAAGGGTGGAGCTAGACTCGCTGCAGAACGTTGATTGGTTGACAGAGAATCGTCACTTGCACATGCTACAAGGGGAATGAGAACACAATAAAAGCTTGTCGTCTTGTGACAAAAGCCACATTCTGAGAAGCAAGAACAAGATCGGCTGTATGTCCTCCATTGTTGTTTACTGTGTCGCTTTTTTCTTTGCGCAATCGCTACTTTCCGGCATACACCACGCCTATCAAGTAAGGGTACTGCTGGCGGTGGAAACGCAAGCTGGATCAGGGTTTTCAGTCCCGAATTGTACTGTACCCTAGTACTGTTCCCTCGGTGGAAATAAGCCATAAAAGAACTACACCATGGTCACATGACAATCACCACCATTAAGCTTTTAGTGTTAGTCAGACCTTATTTTTAGGCATTTAACCAAAAACCCATTGACTTGAGGATGATGGAACTGGAAGTGCTTAAAATTCTCTTTTCTGGGTTTTAGCCTACAAAAATGTGTCATCCCTGCTGAACTCTGTAGTGTTATTTGAAAGTTATTGTGAGTAATTTAATGGCTGATATCTGTTCCCTTGAGCACATGCAGTGATGTTTTTGTCCTGATGTGTTGTTGACCATGTAGTTGTTAAAGCAGTTGTACTGTGTCCTCCAGGCCTGTGGCGGCTCTATTCAGACCAGTGTCGGTGCCCTGACTGATGATGTGCTAGGACAGTGTGAGCTCTTTGAAGAAGTGCAGGTTGGAGGAGAAAGGTATGTTTTTTTTTTTTTTTCCTTTTTCCTTTTTCCTTTTTTTTCCTCCTTCTTGTGATAATACAAAATGTAATTGTCCATGAAACTAGAGCTTTTAATTTAATAAATGATTTCACAAACATTTTCCATACTTAACGATATGTTTTCCATTACAGATACAACGTTTTTAAAGGCTGCCCAAAAGCCAAGACCTGCACCTTCATCCTGAGGGGTGGCGCAGAGCAGTTCATGGAAGAGACGGAACGCTCACTGCACGATGCTATCATGATTGTGCGCAGAGCGATCAAGGTGGGAAAAGCTTTAGCATCTCTTGCTATAGATGATTACAACTGCAGATTTTTGTTTTTTTTTGTTTGTTTTTTAAATGAAAATTGCCCACAAGTGTTGATAAATAAAGAACGTATGAAGCTAGAATAAAATGTTCTTGTTTTTTTATATATATATATATAATAGTAACTT
>RJVU01035178.1:1513675-1536125 GCA_003731715.1 Anabarilius grahami
GTAACTTCAGATATCCATACAAAGAATGCTTTAAGAACTGCCAGCAGGGGAGACACATTTCTTAAGCCTTTAAAGGATCAGTCCACTTTCAAATTAAAATTTCCTGTTAATTTACTCACCCCATGTCATCCAAGATGTTTCTTTTTTTCCTTCAGTCGAAAAGAAATTAAGGTTTTTGATGAAAACATTCCAGGATTATTCTCCTTATAGTGGACTTCAATGGACTCCAAACAGTTTAAGGTCAAAATTACAGTTTCAGTGCAGCTTCAAAGGACTTTAAACGATACCAGACAAGGAATAAGTGTCTTATCTAGCGAAACGATCGGTCATTTTCTAAAAAAAAAATGGAAAACTATATGACACACTTAGCGTCTACACTGCCGGAATTCTAATAGAGAAGAAAAAGAAGAGAGCTAGTTCAAGACGAGTGTTTATGGTTAAAACATATATAATTTTAAAAAAATGTTTTTTTGAAAATGACCGCACTCCTAGGTGTATATGACTTTCTTCTTTCAGATGAACACAATCGGAGTTATATAAATAAATGCATGCGAACTTTAATTGCAGTGAACGGGACCAACGAGTATAAAGCTCAAAGAAAGTGCATCCATCCAAAGCAAAACGTACCCCACACGGCTCCGGGGGGTTAATAAAGGCCTTTTGAAGCGAAGTGATGCGTTTGTGTAAGAAAAATATACATATTTAACAAGTTATAAAGTAAAATATCTAGCTTCCGCCAGACCGCCTTCCGTATTCAACTTAGGAACAAAGCATAACTGACGTCGCATCAGTTAAGCTTTTTTAGTAAGTTGAATAGGGAAGGCATAAGCGTTTTGAACTGAGAGAGGTGTTACATTTTTGTCACAAGTTAAATATGGATGGCGGTCTGGTGGAAGCTAGATGTTTTACTTTATAATTTGTTAAATATGGATATTTTTCTTACACAAATGCATCACTTTGCTTCAGAAGGCCTTTATTAACCCCTTGGATCCGTGTGGAGTACGTTTTGCTTTGGATGGATGCACTTTCTTGAGTTTCATACTCATTGGTCCCGTTCACTGCCATTAAAGTTCGGATGCATCAGAATATTTATTAATATAACTCTGATTGTGTTAATCTGAAAGAAGAAAGTCATACACCTAGGATGGCTTGAGGGTCAGTAAATCTTGGGGTAATTTAATTTGAAAGTGGACTAATCCTTTAAGTAAAAAAAGTTAACATGCTCCTATTTCCCCATGATAGAATGACTCAATTGTTGCTGGTGGTGGCGCTATAGAGATGGAGCTTTCGAAGTATCTGAGGGATTACTCTAGAACAATTCCAGGGAAGCAGCAGCTACTGATCGGAGCCTATGCCAAAGCCCTGGAGATTATTCCCAGACAGCTGTGTGACAATGCAGGCTTTGATGCTACCAACATCCTAAATAAACTGAGGGCCAAGCATGCACAGGTAGCTACACAAGTCATGCTTGATCATGTTTTATTTAATCATCTAAATGTAATGTCAGTGTTGTAATGTACCTTTTCATAATCTCTCTCTCCCCTAGGGTGGCATGTGGTATGGAGTGGACATAAATAATGAAGACATAGCGGATAACTTCCAAGCGTGTGTATGGGAGCCCTCTGTTGTGCGTATCAATGCCCTGACCGCTGCCTCTGAGGCTGCGTGCCTCATCCTCTCAGTGGATGAGACCATCAAGAACCCTCGCTCCTCTGCTGACGGCCCAGCAGCACCTGCTGGAAGAGGAAGAGGTCGTGGTAGACCCCAACATGCCCACTAATGCACACCCAACCCCAGCAGTTTCTTGGGCAGAGCCTCTGGACTTTCAGAAGGTCAAAACAAATGCTGGCCTCTTATAGGGCCTTAATTTGTTTCCTTGACCTGTTTTGTTACTCCCTGGTCCCACTAAATCCATGCATTTCTGTGCGTTTACAAAGGCTAAAACAGAATAAAATGTAATTAGTTCCAGATCTATGGAGATTGAATCATCTGTTGGGTAGTTGGAGATTTGAATGTTGTTTTGTGATAGTCTGAGAACACACGCAAAAACCCTACAAGCACTCAAAAAAAAAAAAGTGGTCAGTTTGTAGATCTGTATAAGCACTGATATGCAGGCACTCTGCTGAGATTCGTTCCTGTGTTGGTCATTCGGCGGAACTATTTATTGGACCATTAAAAGCAGTACTTTTGCTTCTCAACATTTGTGTGAGGTTTTCTTCTTTCAGTCATGAATGAGAAGTGACTATACATCAGATCAGGGAAACATTTAAAGAAAAATAACTTTATTTTCAGTCATTGTGATTAGTATACCAACAGTTTCATAGTATTTAACTAAAGTCAAAGTTTTAGGACTATATTCCAACATTGTGTTGAGTGATCTAACCCCTAGCTTGATTCTCTTATGTCGAACTAATGTCCAGCATATTTAATAGGAAATTTAACATCTTTTGAAGTGGGTTTCTTACCTCCTGGTAGATGAAAATCCAACATGACTTTTACATAACAGATTAAAAAGTGATAAATGTTATCACTTAAAGTTTATACCAGGCATGTATAAAATATAAAACAGACCTTAAAAGCTTAGACCTGGAATAATTTAAAGTCTTGAGAGGTAGTGTTTCATTGGCTTTAGCTAATTAAATTGTGCTGGAAGAACAAACCAGATTTTTCATGGAGCAAATAAGTAAAACTATAATTACAACCAGGCAGGAAAATTTTTTTTTTACAAATCGCATTTCAAAATGTAACTACCTGTTTTGTACCTAGGAAATCAGAAAATTAATTTAAACCATTTCTTTGTTAACCAACCTCCTCAACATCATTCAAAATGATTACTTCCTCTTCTTACCTCCAGGTGGCGTAACCATAATTTATAAACATGAGATCTGTTTTGATACAAGTTTAAAACTATTAATATTTAGTTATAGAATATATGTTTACAAAAATAAAAATTAATGGGATTTATTTGATAAATCAATTTAAATACTAAGTATCTGCAAACCTGAAAAAAAATATATGTTTGCTTACTGCATGCGTGACATGCTGGTAAACACCCAGCAATAACAGAATTGGAACTACTTCCTATTTTTTTTAACAGGAAATGCTTTTACAGAAATTTTGCCAAAAATTTAAGCTTGTTTGACAATGTTAATGCATTTTCCGTTCTTTTTACTTTAGGTCTAGTTAAAAAAATGTTTTGTCTAGGGCTCTTGACATAATTGAGATTTCCATTACTCATAATTAGAATATCTTTCTAATCCAAAGTTTACAGTATACTTAATATGGAGAGAGTCCAAATAGCTGGTGCTTTGCACGATGAAATGAAATCCCAATAACATTCCAGTTTATCATTCAGCCCTCCAGTTTTTACATCTGCAATCCTTAAGTATCCAGATGTTGAAACTCAAAGCTGTTATTTGAGATTATTTTTTGACGAGATTAGCTGTCGTTAAATGTCCCTCGCATACTGCGAATTCCAGTTCTCTCCAGAAACAGCGTAGTAGGATCAGTTGGACAGGAAGTCAATTGATGCCCGAACCAGTCGGCCGGTTGCCACATCAACAGCTGTGACTTTGATCTCGGTGTCTCCAAACTGCATGGTAGTGCGAATCTCCCTGCGTTCAAATGCGGATCCTTTATCGTTTTCACCAACATTAGCTGCCGCTGCCCCTGACTCAAGCAGGTCTAGCGTGATGGCACCACACTTCCTCACCCTGGGGTCAGTAATGTAGGTTATGTCATCAGTGTCACAGCAGTAGATGTTGATTATGATCTTCCTTTGTCCTATTCTTGCTGGAGTGTAGCTCCGCCTCACCACCTCACCCAAAGCCACCGACTGATCAACACTAACAAAGCGGTCCAGGATGTCAGTGCACCATTCTCGGCCATCTTTGAGAAGTAGTTTGTCACGAGGGTGTCGGCCTTCCACAAAGCGGTTCAAAACCCCAACACCATAAGTTAACGGGCAACGGCGTACACGGACAACAGTGGGGTCTAGTCCAAACAGGACTGCACCCTTCAGGATGGTTAGACCTACGTCATGTGGAATTATGATACGGCAATTCCGCCCTAGTGCGTTCTGGGCCGCACGTTGAAGCATGGGCGACTCTGCGAATCCTCCAACCAAGAAGAGAAAACGCACACCTTTTACCTCTTCCTTCTGCATCAGGTTCTCTGGTAGGGTGAGAGAAATCGATAAGATAGAGAATTAAATACCGATCCCTGGCTTAGTGTTTGTTTGAGAGACGTCTCTTACCAATATGTCTTATGATATTGTTGATGGTTGGCTGAAAAAGCTCATTCATGGCCTCTGCAGAGAATCTCAGCATCCCTTGAGATGACCACTTTATAAAATTCATACTGACAAAAACATTACACAAAGTTAAAACTTACATACTCACACTTTCAAAGACATAATTCAGCAATAATGTCCTCAATGAGTCGGACTTACTTGCTCTTGCGCAGGGCAGTCTCCACACTCTGCCCCCGGTGTCGCTTGTAGAAGTCAATGAAAGAGAAGGGCAGCAAGATGTTTAATGAGTTGGCCCGGCCAGGAGCCGCTGTGCGCTTACGGGCTTCAAATGCAATGGTGAGGTCCACCCAAGCTGCTGGACGTTTTGCTTTAAAACTCTCAATGAAGTCAGCCCCAAAGATCTGGCACAACATAGCCTCAAAGGCAAGATCCACACCAACTGCTCCATAGGGACCTCCTGAAAGAGAAACATGGTTTAGGTAACATGCCACTCGATTTGCATGCTCACCTCATTTTTCTTAAGGTCTTAAACTAAATCCTTTGGAATAACCGTGATCAGACGGCCCTTCAGAATCATTTTTTTTCAGGATTGGGGTGAAATGACAGGGCATGGCTGAAGTGAACAATCAAGATTGACCACTCCAACTTTGATTTCATTCCAACTAGTGATAAACATTTTGTCTAGTAGGATAGGATGTGCTTTTGGATTTGTTGCTCTCCTAGAAGGTGGCCCTCCAGGTGCAGGATTGGACCCCCAACCCAACCTTACCATACCCTGCTTATGAGTGCCTTTGATGTGTCTTTTTGCCAAGCCCACACTCATAGCAAACACTACCATACATTCGGCACTATGGCCCAAATATTCCATCCAACAACATGTAATGGAATCAAGGAGGGACATCGATCCAGGAACATGTTATATATTGCAAAATCATGTACAACACTAGTTGAAATCAAATTTGGTCACTCATGACTATTCACTTCAGCAATGCCCTATCATTTCACTCTTGTCTTGAAGATCTTTGAGACAAAGATCATAATCGTCAGGGGGGTAGTTGTAAGTGTGATGAAGAAGTTGGCTTTGGTCTTCAACTAACCTGAGGCTTTGTAAAGCTCCTTCAGAGTGCCCTGTGGCTGCTCAATCTGATGCACTGTCAGATCCACCGTCCCACCACCACAGTCTGCCACAATGTACCGATCACCTTTGAGAATACACATGGTTATTAAATCTTGACCTTAGTCCAGGGGTCGCCAAGCACTGTCCTGCAGAGTTTAGCTCCAACTTGCCTCAACACACCTGCCTGAAAGTTTCTAGTATGCCTAATTAGACCTTGATTAGCTTGTTCAGGTATGTTTAATTGGGGTTGGAGCTAAACCAAAGCCACTGGAAGGCAAGCCTGCAACATTTAGCCAAAAAAGCGTAACGGCTAATGCTAACGCTCCGGCTCTGGCGGTACTCAGGGAAGGAGTTTTGAATGGCAGACACTGATGTCACTGCCATTACACAATAGGCTGAGAGGTGTCGCACATGATTAAGTCAGCCGTTATGCTTTCTCCAATGGTAAGAGATACAGACCCTCTCATCTCCCTATAATATACAATCTCTGGCTGAACTCTGCAGGATAGTGGCCCTCCAGGACCGAGTATGGACACTCCTGTCTCGTTACCTGCTTAATCATTGTTACCAGATTTTTTTAATCAACAAGACTTGTTTAAAAAACACCCCCTTTCTTTTCTCCCAGACCTACTGCAGTCAGGAAGATCTTCTAGCAAACAGCCTTCGGACATTTATGATGCATTCCGAGATAAAAGTGGCTTAGCTTGGCTCCTGCCAATTGACTTAAGTTAACTACACAGGAAAGTGTGCTTCTTGTTTGTTTACAGTGGTGTAATAACTCAGTTTCATGGAAAACTGTCTCGTCTTTGTGAACCTATAAGCATGTGTGCACTATTAAGAATCGAGAGATTGAAGGAGATCTGTATTTTGAGTATTGTATGAGTTAGATCTTAATAAACTCTCCTTCTCGATCCCTCTCTCTCTTCAGGAAACATCTGGAGCTAAAGATCTGATTATTTTGACCCTGCACCTTGTCATTGTGCCAGTCATGCAGAGAGAACTGCACGCACACACACTGCAGCCATGCGCTCAGACTGTGCAGCCAGTAATAACATACCAATGATTGCTCCATAATGAGGGTCTCTTACACATATGCACAGCAATTACAGTCATATAAACATTATATGCACATAGAGAACAAGAAAGCTTGGCTAGGGGAAATCATGTTTTAAAATAGTTATGTTCCATCTTACATGAAAAATGAAAAAGTATTGCATTACAATACTCTGGGAATTATTACCCTGGAAAGTATTGTTATGGTCTATTTGTGGTTACTTGTATTATGATAAAAGAATTATAAATAAAAAAGACATTTGTGTGTTTTTATTAAAGCATCATGTTTCATTTGTTAATGTCGGTAATCTATATGGCCTCAAGGCAACAAGATGTCAGTTTCCAATATACTTTGTGTGTCTGAGGTCAAAATTACTGTTTATTATATTGATTTATTGCCGCCATTGCCATTTTTTATAGCTAAATAAATGTGTGTGTGTTTCCATCTCTTACCTGTCTGCATCTCAGACCACAATTCTCCAGTACCACTCTCCACCAGAAAAGTTCGGCTATGTCTGGATCTGCGGAGCTGCTCACGGGCTGAAAGACACATTGACTTCCTTTAATCTATGAATCACTCACACATGGGCAGCATTAATCAAAGCCTTATCACATTAGAATCAATAAAATTCACAGAGAGAGCAAAAGAGAGAGGGAGAGATCTTTAAGGCAACCTGCTAAACAGACCCTGATTTAATGAACCTAAAGCTTCTTTTTTGTTAAAACATGATCTTTGAGACGTGAGCTCAATTTACTTCGAGTATTGCTCTTATACCTAATAAAACAAGCTTGTTTCATGGCTGGAGTTTTATAGTGGGTGCTTTTAGTGAATAATGATCTGCTAAACTAAGAATGATCTCTGCTTCACTTTTGGGGTTAGTAAGGCTATACTGGATGCCATATTTCCTGAGGAACTCTTTTTATGGAATGCATTACTTCAAACATTTTCTTTTCAGGTACAGTCTGTGAACACTAGAGAATATAGACATGCTGCTGAACATTCCCACAGCTTGCAGAAATACACAGAGAAAAAAACTACACTTTAGGGACAATCTGGTACCCGTTACAATATGAAACAACATTTGAAACAAGACAAAGAGGGAAAAGGAAAAATAAACTGATTTGAACTTTAATTACTCTAAAACCCATGTGGTTTGGTAGAACAGAGACAGAGATGAATAATGCATCCATGGTCTTAATATAGATGAGAGGACAGACATTGATGGACTAAATTATTTGGACTAGTTTCTAAGTCTCTGTGCGATGAATAAAACAACACAATCAATGCATAAAACGCATTTAAACCAATTTCAGAAGCATCAAAAACAAGACTTCAAGGTTTTCAGGAAAGTTTGTTACCTTCATAAAGGAAAAAACACATGCCTGTTTGTGTAAATAATAATAAAAAAAATCCATTGGAACATAAAAGTGCCAAAGTTGAACTGTGTGTTTGTGTCCCTTGATTTCTGTGTGTACATGAACATTGTCCGATTGTAAAACATGTTTTGGGAGATTACCCTTTGGAACATACAAACGCTCTCATACCTTTGAATTAGCAAGCAAGCAAAAATGCAAGAAAGACTGAAAGAACAAAAGGAATCATCCAGGGAAACTAGTGTAAGCAGTCCAGAGGAGGGTGAGCTCATGGTCCACAGCACCTTGTTCCAATTATAATGTGAAATGTTTGTGTATAATTGTAAGTATATTTTGTTTGAGTGTAAAAGCAGGAATGAATGATGGTGTCTACGGTACTTTATTTTTTGTGGTATATAAATGTGAAAAGAGTGTTTGTAAAAGAGCCCCATTTTGTTTCAAGCACTGATAACAAAAACACTGTCAATCTTTCAAAGAGTTTTTCAGCTCTGTGACCTCAGGGGACACTCTAACCTTCGAGAAAATGTCATCTCGTTCTTTCTGTCTTAACCCAAACCACATGCTCTCACAGTCACTAAGACCCACTTGGTTCTGGATCAATCTGCCCCCGATCTAACTGTCCCCCATGCATAAACCCACACATACCCACGCAAAACAAAAACAGTACTCTATTTTCAAGGGATGAAAGACAGTCCTGTATTCCCCATGCTTTAAGCATGGTTCCCATTTAATGTTTATAGAGAAATGTGATACACTTAAAGCAAGAAATTTGGACTCCTTCCCAGGATCAATCTGAGAGCAAGTGATATTGTATAATGCTAATTGTTTTAGAAAAAGAAGAAGAAGAAGAAAAAAAACTTTTCTTACCCTGCCTAAAACTGGAATCGAAAGGGCGGGAGCCATCTACATCTAAACCATTGGTTACTGGTCGTTGGCTGAGGTCAATGACCTGGTGTAGACGGAGCTTTCTGCAGTAGATGGATGCAGCCTCTGGTTCAAGAGCTATGAGGAGCTGTTCAGGAGAGTCTGGAGTCACCAAACCTGCCTACAATAAGATAAACAAAATGAGCCCTAATTAGTAGAGTTTGAGTTAATACTGAGTGATTTACACTAATCAACAGTTTTTAAGCAACACACAGAGTGATGTTTTAGGTCCTAAATAAATCAGCGTTTTGAACAAATCAGTTAAGTTAATATTTCAATGACTCACTTGTATAGACAGCCACTTGTTTCATTCCTGAATGAATCACTGAATGAACTGGTTGAGTGAACAATTCAACGACTCACTCATACAGACAGTAATTTGTTTAGTTCCTGAATGAATAATTTTTTGAACAAATCAGTTGAGTGAATGATTCAATGACTCTCTTGTATAGACAGTCATTTGTTTTGCTCCTGGATGAATGTTTTGAATGAATTTGTGAATAATTGAATAATTCACTCAAAGAGACACTTGTTCCCACCTACTGGCATAAGTAAGTAGTGATGTAACCTGCAGAAAGAGTGACTGAAAAATCCCCACCACAAATGCCCAGATTGAGAGTTTGTCTGGAGCAGGGCCAGCCCAATGCATATTTTGCTCAGTGCTGACTCTTGAGTTCTTCATGTGCGCAAATCCTCTCATTATAACAAACTAATTGTAGACACAATGTAAATAAGAGATTCGTTGTGCAGTGTAGACAGCTTCATTGATTATAATGTAACTTTGTGAGATCCCGATGAACTGAGATGAGTGACAGCTTTTTAGTGATTTTCAATGGAGCTTTGCCCGCGTTTCTGCCAATTAATATCCTTTTATAGTATTTTAGATTACATTACGATATACAACATATACGACATACAATAGCAATGTTGTGATCAACGTAAAAAAAAAAAGTAATAGTTGACAGCCAGCATGACATGATCGGCATAATGTGTTAATTATGCATGACAGCACAGTTACTATAGTTTTAGCCATTAGCAAAACTGGGGAGAGTTGTCTTGTGGGGGGCATAATCTAAAATCTTGCCTAGGTACCAACAGAGTCTGGGCCGGCCTTGGTCTGGAGAAATTCAAACTGATACAAAAATGTACCAGTGCTGTTGAACTGTATGGCGCATCGGGTTCTTTTGACTTGAGACAGTCAAACACCATAGCAATGCCCTAGCAACCACCCAGGACACTCTAGCCACCAGTAATTTAGTAAGAACTCTCAATAAGAATTTAGTAAGAACACCTTAACAACTGCATAGCAACACCCCGGCACCCATTTACTACACCCTAACATTAATTGACATATTTTATGAGCAAGCACTTCTCAGATTTTCTTCAGAAAACTTAATATAAACATAATGTTTCACAACATTGAATGTTACTACAAAATATAATCACAGCATTTACTGTACAATGAGCACTGGTAACATGGTAACCAAAATAATCGGAAAGAAGGTTTCAGTACATTGTGAAAGTATCAGTACACTTCCCCAGTTTGTCATGGAGTTATGATAGGAGGAGGTGGGCTGCCTCGTTCCCCCTCTCTTGCTTGACTGGGACAGGCGTGGTTTCCTGTGTTTGTGTGCTGGTCCCTTGCATTGTTTAACCTTTGTGACATTGCAAAGAGGAAAATTAACCTTAACCTGCCTTACCTAGAACAAATACAGTTCAGACCTATTTAATATGTAGAGTTGTTGGCTGGTTTAGGTATAACTGCGGGGGTCTTAGAGTCTATGCAGCTGGTAGTGATCGAATCAACAGTCTTTGTTCTTTGACGGCGATCCATGTACTGTTGATTGCTGTATGTAAAAATAATCTCTGTGACTGATTTCTTAGTGATTTCTTAGACACACATACACACACACACATATGTAATGGATATCAGGTTATAGTCCCCTCTTGGCACACTTCTCTCCACTCATACAAAAGTCTTTCAACATTCCCATTTACTATATGTGTGCAGTGACTATTGCATTCCTTTTCATATATGCACATTTCCTGAACTGCACTGGGGGGCTGAAGGACATCACATTTAATGTGGGAGTGTGCAAGAGAAAAGAAAGTGAGAAAGAGAAAGAAAGAGAAAGAGAAAGAAAAAGAAAAAGAGAAAGAGAAAGAAAGAGAAAGTGAAAGACAAAGTGTGTGTACTTTAATATGTGTATTTTTTTATATATGTAGTGGAAACTGATCTTAGATCAGTTATGCAACATTACCAAATACGCAGCTTCTCGCATGAATTGCTTGGCTGGCTGCCGCCACACCGCAGGAACAGTGATGACCCATCGTACTTCATTACTTTCCAGCACAGAGGAGGATTGGTCCTTCACCTCCTGAAAAGCACAGACACACACACACACACACACACACATTACTATTTTTCCTACTCTTATCTAAACCACATTCCACAGATAACATTTTCATACTTCTATTAGTTATTGATATCCCTTATTTCCGTTCCGCTCTAAAATGTACCGTGATGTGCAGAACTCATGACCCTCAGGATGCATGGCCGGAGTTTGGTAGAAATCTCCATGTTAGTGTTTTCCCACAAGCCTTCAGGGGCTCCAGGAAGCAGGAGGAAGAAGGTTTGGGTCCAGCCAAGACTGACTACAGATTGGCCCAGAACCTCGACCTCCCCCGACCCCCACTGTTCACAGAGACTGGATGTGTTCTTATTTGAGTGAAGGAAAAGTACGTCCTGAAAGATTTGGACCAAAGCCACAGAACACTACTGCTCTACATTACACTGGTGGTTCATGATCAGTCTGGCCCTAGATGGAGATTTATATTACACAATTAAAATAGGCAACAAAAGCCTACGTAGTGAAAAAAATAACCAAGACAATACTAACAGCACTGGAAAAATGTGTTTCACAGATTCAAATGTTCAAATAATTAGTAAGTCAAATACAAGTATAAAGAAATTATATATTTTTTATGATAAAATAAATTTAAAAAATTATTTTTCAGACATTCTATAATTAATATCCGTCCATTCTCTAAACCACTTGTCCTATGTAGGGTCATGGGTATGCTGCACTGTAAAAAATATATATGTATTTTCATGATTTATCACATTTTTTCTTTTGTCAAATCAACTTAGATAATTAATGTAGTTCAGATAACAAAATAATTTGAGTTTCTGTTTATTAAACCAATCGCCTTCATTGTATTAACTCAAATTTTTAATTTAAATGAACTCAAAATTTTAAGGCAACCGGGTAACTTACTTTTTTAAGTTAAACCAAAAATGATTCCATACCAGCATGTTGGGCCAAAGGCTGAAATTAATATATAATTTGGGTAACACTTTAGAATAATGATTGGTCATTAATAGGTAACTATGCAGGAACTAATGCAAGACAAATGAGTAGTACTACAATAATACTTCAGTTACTACTGTTAACTTATATGGAAATAAGCTTAACTAATATCAAATTTAGGACTGAGAGAAAGTTCCTTATTAGGTAATCAATAATTACTGAATTGAGATTTGCTTCATTAATAACTATCAACTAACTATGGCAAATTATAAAGAATTACTAATTAATCACAACCAATTAATTACTAGCCACTCTGCAGGAACTATTAGTGATCTGGACCATTATTCCAAACGTTTTTTTGTTTTCGCTTTAAAATAAAGGTCCAGATCACTAGTAGTTTTTGAAAAGTAGGTAACATAATTAGTGATGCATTTTACAACAATATTCAGAGTAAAGAAGACAACTGATTACGTCTCAGACACGTTAATGTTGTAATTAGTCATTTTTAGGGGTGCAACAGCTTGTCGCTGGAGCAGTACCCTAGTAAGATACTAATATGTACTCTTTAGATAAGTATACTCTTTAGGTTTTAAAATGAATTCTTAGTGTACTAATATGACTCCTTGATTAGTTGATAGTCCTTTTGCTTCTGTTTTGTGTGTTCACCTTTAAAGCATGTTCTCTGAAGAACCTCAAGGCATGAGCAAACACCTCAATGGCCCGTACTCTTCTTCCACTAACTGACTCCAGTTCAGTCTCCATAGTGAGATCCTACAGAAAACCAAGAAATTCTGCTGCAGAAATGCTCACAGAAGTGTCATAAATAATACAGTAGACAGTAGATCTAGCTTCTTCTTTTTTAGACAGTGTTGTGATTCCTTATCAACAATGCTTGATGTCCCTAAGCTGAGCACTCACTCTACCTGAATAAATTCTAGTCAGTAAAAAGTATGTTCTGTTTACACTGGTGCTGTGGATTTTCATTTTGAATTTGTCAAAGTAGAGCCAATGCCTGGCCTCCTCTGGGTCAAGGTCATGGTAGCAGTCTCGAGCTGCAAAGCCAAAACTGTGGAACCGGAGGTCAGGGGTCAGAAGCAGACAGGTTGGACTCTTCTGATTGGCTACACCAGGATCGCCACCCTCCCACCGTCTGTTAGAAAATAGAGAGATCTCTAATAAGAAGATAAGAAATGGGCTGGGGAGTTATAAGAACTGATAATAACTTCAGGTTAGAGACAGTTGTGTGCAGATGTCATATATACCTCATCATGTGAATGGTCTCAGGATCTTCTGTGAAACTGAAGGCATAGCCACTGGAGGTGGTGCCAAAATCTATAGCAACCACCACAGAAAATGGACGAGCCACACGCGGCCTCAGTTCTGTCCTCTAAAGAGAGAAAGAAAGAAAAAAACAAGGAAAACAGAACGAAAATAAAGCTGTTGCCTTATCACTTTTTCAGAGGGGTGACTTTACACAAAGATCTCCCTGGTACGGAGAGTAACTGACTCCACATTCTCCCTCTCTTCTCTTATCCTTAGATCATTTCCCTGACCTAAGCGTTACATTGACCAAACACCTCAAGAGGGGGTATATCGTGAATCACTTGCAGCTTATGTTCATACCAGTATTTTCAAGGTGATTTATGTAAGTATGTGTTTGTGTTTAAAAAATGTGAGACACAGGGCAGTGGAACGAAAAAAGGTCTAGAGAAGCATTTCGAATGCTGTGACATGAGCAAAGAGCCACAAGATGCAAGTACAATGGTTAAACGTACGTCTAGTGCATGTTTACATCGAAGAACAATGGAAGGGTAAAGCAGTGGAATGAAAAAAAATAAGAGGGCATTCACACAGACTGCAATTTTGCGTTTAAATATGTGAGAAGCACAACAGTGGAATGGAAGAAGGCAAAGTCTAGAAATGTGTGTTTGTTTTTTTAACTTCTTTTGAAGCCATGATTTTAGAACACCATATTTTGCGTGAGACAATAAAAAAGATGTTAGATGTGAACGCAATGGTCCAAAGCATCAAAAACTATGGAAAAGCAGTGCAGTGGAATACATAAAGACATTGGCTGCGTCCGAAACCATATACTCTCTTGAGTAGGTACTTATTTTGAATAAGTAATTACTTGCTAAAACAATACGTTCTATATCGTATGAACTTGTATATTATGCCATGTTACCCTTATCACATGACCTACCAGCATCAGTTACGTTGCTTCACTGCCATTCATAAATCCTCTCCCATGGCCTCACAATAATAAAGTGTCCATAAAATGTACACTTCAGAATCTCGACAGAAGAAGTAGATCATCCGAGTTTTTGCCTACTCTTTTATGAGTACCGGGAATTTGGACATACTACTTTTATCACATATGTTTTTTGCCTACTATATAGAGAAGTATGCAATTTCAGATGCAGCCATTCTGTAAGTCTGGGACACAAGGGACAGGGTCATGAGCTCAACCAATGGCGTGAGTTTGAGGCGGGACTATATTTTTGTCCAGCCGACGGCAGACAGGGTGAGTGTTTGAGAAACCTTGACATTATTTTTGCAATTCCCTTTTGTGACACTAGTGGTGAAGAAACTACACACTTCACCTTTAAGTGGTACAGGAGTAAGTCAACTTTCGAACAAAACATTTTTGCACTACCACAGATTGCAGTGCACTTTGACTGGAGGATTAGCTAATGACAGTGCTGTTTTAAGCCAACTGACTGAGTGCTAAATAAAGAAGCATAATTACATGTTTCTGGCGGTACCACATCCTCTTTCAACATTACTGTAGTTTGAAGCATCTGATCTTGGCATTTAATCCAGGTTTATCAGATAAAGCGCTAAAGAGGGTGCATAGTACATCACTGTGTCTGTCATGATCTTACCGGAGAGGGAGAGGGAGTAAGAGGAGTGATACTGCACTCATTTCTGGAAGGAGATGGAGAACCAGATGGAGATGTAGAGGCTGATCTGTCTTCACCTGAAGAAGATAAGATGAAAGAGAAAGAATGAGGGATGAATGGAGAAATCCTAAAAATATTTAAATGAGTGAGTTGCTCAAAAACAAAAACTCGAAAAACAAGATGAGGATAGGCTAATAAGAGCTGTAAGAGTAAGAGAGTCTTTAGCCTCCTTGTTAGAGCGCCCGACTCTCGTGCCAGCAGACCCGGGTTCGAGTCCGCTTAGAGCGTGGCAGTTTGAATAGGAGGTTTAGGGGTTACGAAAACACCAGAGAGACTGAGAAATTAAGAGAATTCAAAATTCCATATTGTTTGCCTGAGCTTTTAACCCCAACTGGCATGTGTTTGGCAACATCAGAATTTCCAATGGATGGTTTCGTGGAAAAATACTGCAATGTGGATCATTTTAGATTTCATAGCACCTTATGTGCTGAATGACCTTATACCTTTATAAAAGACATGGAAATACATCGAGCCTTCTTTCAAAAGTATTTAAAGTTGCAATGAAATGAAACAGATCTTTTCCTCCATATGATGTACAGCCGAGTTTAATGGCTTATCAAAAAAGAAAAAAGCAGGACAGGGACTTGGTTCTATTAGCTATAGACCCTTTTCACATTTCTGGGTTTCTCAGAAGCGGAAGTCGTCAAAGTTGGGTAAAATTCTATGGCGGTGAATGAGAGAATACATTAAATAAATGTTTTGTGTTTCCATTTGCTCAAATAGCAAAAGAAAAACTCCACAATAGTGTTTTCACAACTTTCAAAAAGAGGAAAAAAGTAGAAAGTGATTGATAAACGGCAGTCAGAAGAGAGAAATATATCATTTTTACTGTCACTTTTACTGTATTAGAAACACCCTCACAGCAGCATTAACTAGTTTTTTGTAATTTGATGCAAAGGTAATATAATACTAAGTATAGTGTTATAAATGTACATACGTAAAAAAAAATATATATATATATAAAACACTTTGCAGGAAGTGTTATAAAACACTTTGCACTTTCACAGTCTGTGAAAAGGGTCTATTGATTGGGTTTTGAGATGTGATGGAGGCAGATCTGAATCCGGGCTTGTAGTCAGTTGTGGACTTATGTCACCATTATGTCATCATATGTCATCAGAGAGAAGTTTCACCGGAAGATCGAGTTATGACATTTTGATTAAAAATTACAATGAAACATATACAGGGACGATTCATTTACTATGAGATCAATAACATGCATTCTATCAAAACATCATCTATCAAAATAGATGATAGACTTTAAAACCTGGACAATAATTTCCAGGCCTGAAATACAAATACATCATTTGAAAGCTGTTTTCTATCATTATCTAACACAGGAGTTAAAATGTGCATTCAGTTTTCTCTTCAACACTGTCATCATGTGTACTCAGCATTAACACTTTGATTTTTGGTGTCTCATATCTGTGGCAACACAAGGAATTTCAGGAGCAGAATTCCGAACATTCCATAATTCCTATCATGGTCAAAAGTGTGCGTATGACATTCGGGTCAAAATTAATTCCATGGCAAGTACTATCAACATGGATTGACCCCTTCCAGCAAGGTCACTCTAGTATGCCTTCAAACATGCACACACTCAAATATGGGTGGAATTCACTCAAGAGTGAGAGGAATGTTATCGACATGTACAGATATTCTCAAGAGTGCAGAGCGTAGATAAGAGAGGGTCACACCCCTGTCCAGTATTGTTGACGGCATAGACAGGAATTACAGCATAATTCCTGTGGAAATATGTGGATGATTTTTTTTTCATCCAAGTCTTAATTTTAGCATCATATCCCACAGAATAAATTTAATGAAATGTTACCTGGCACTTGTAGACTGTTGGTACTGAGCTGCAGGACGTCTGCCATTGTAGAGGTCACAGGGCTTTTACAGTCTAACAGGGAAAGAATAACTCTGACCTGTGAGGCAAGGTTTTATTAATATTTGAACATTTTTCTTTCATGATGTCAAATAGACTCAAGAAATATTTACATGTAATGTAATTTAAATGTAATGTATGAAAATGATGATTAAGAAATGAATATGAATTCAAGATTTTAGGAAAATTTGTTATTTGATTTTACTTCATGAATATCCCAGATTTTTAGGGGGTCAGTAAATATTCTTTCAAACAACCATAAGAAATCAACGTGAATACATCTTAGACTGAGTTTCTTAGAATGGGGAACATATTTAAAAAAAAAACATTTTTTTTCTCTTTCTCTTTTTAAAACATCATATTAGGATGTCCCAGCTGCAACAACAAAAGTATGACATGATGTGTTAGTGGGTGTGTATTAGTCATGCAATCTCCCAAAGCTCTTGTTGGGCTCTGTTTCCAGACCAAATGATCTGAAACAGGAGAGAAACACAATAAACACAGAAATGTGTTAAGTAAATGCTGTTAAATGCTAGTATGATTTTAGTGTTTAGTTTACAATACAATGGATTTTGTCTGAAAAATGAATATGGTTCTTTCTGAAATTCAACCTCATGTCCCCTACCCCCAAAGTGTTCCCCTTTCCCCCCTATTTTCCCCATGCCTCTTGCCTTAATCTTTTCTTTGGACTCTTTCCCATTTTCTTTTTCTTCCACTGTTAGTTTCAAACCCTCTCAAAGTTTGTAGGTTTTGAGGGAAGCAGTGTGTGTGTGAAAGATAAAGACATTTGTAAATTTAAACATTAAAAACTTTAAAATGATACGAGCCCATTGAACTTGATTGCCTTCAGATGATATGATTTATCACTGCCTCTCCATATGTTTTCAGACACACTTTATACAGATTACAAATGACATCAAAGAGGCTTTCTGCCACTGAGGCTGAGTCATTTGAACAAAGAAACACTGTTTCTTCATGGTATACTTTTTTCTACCTGCTTTGCAAAGGTTATTGTGTTTTCCCAGGTGAAAAAGAAGTACACTTCCATAATGTACTTAAAGTGCTCTATTTTTACGTACTATTTTGTACTTAATATACTAAAAATTCTTCTTTAGTACTTCTTAAGATAATCTTAAGAACATCTAAGTGTACTCAACTGTGCTATTTTGAGACACCATGAATATGAACTAAAATGTGCTTTTAACATACTATCTCTGTATTAAAAAAATGTATTTAGTTAGCACTTAAAGTACACTTAACCCATCTTTGGGCAATTTAAAGCTTCTGTCTGCTCCAGTGAGACATTTCAGTTGTTTGACTTGTGACAGATAATATACATTCCCAGTAACTGTAAATACTTTTGTTTCTAGTCAGGGTTATTATCATTAACTAAAACTAAAACCATAAAAACACATTTTCATTACTTTAAATAAAGTAAACATTAACTGAAATATGTATAAACTGTCTTTTTCGTTTAGCTTTAAGTTTAAGTAATACAATAACTTAAAACTATATAGGGATATAAAAGAAAACTTAAATATATAAAACTTAAAATATGTAAAATGAAAAGAAAAATAGAAAAATCTAAATGAAAACATTAAAAACTATAATGCTATATCAATGATATTAAAACAACAATGTGTCAAGTAATGTATATTTATATTTAACCATCCTTGGTTCATTGTCGACTGCCACTGAAAATAATTTCAGCTTGTACCTCAGTTTGTAAAAAACCACAAACAAACATCTTGTTTCCTCTGAGAGTTTTCTAGGAAAATCTTCCCATTAATTTCCACCCAAGAGCTACTTGTGACACAGCGACACTTTGCAGAAGCTGAGGTCAAGCATGATGAATTACCGACCCCTTTCCTACTACATTACAATTATAGTCATTTTAGAGGATGTACAAAGTCAAATTTCAATGTCCGTCAGGTAATTGTGGTCAGAATGTCTACTAAAATACCATTTGTCTTTTTATGTTATACTAGGGCATGATTAAGTCATTAATCTCTCTGGAACGCCCCCATCAATCCCACTTCTGTCAGTCAGCACACAAAGAAGACAAAGCACTGCACCTGATGCTGGTCCCATTAAACATTTCACTTTTTAGCATGTTAAATTTGTACTCACCCTTTTGTTTATAATGTTCTATTGTCCCCTGCCTGGGGTTGTTTAGTCCCTGATCAAAGTCCAAAATCCCAAAAGGAATTGGATGTTTCAGTAGCAGAGTCTGCGTAATGATGCTGTTTCCCAACAGAAGTTCCAGCCTAATGTCTGAAAGAAGAAAAGAACTGATGGTGCTGAAGGTGTTCTAAAGTTGAAAAAAGTTTCAAAAGTGCTCAGATTCAAAGAATATTCCTCTGACTTTCTCTGTTTCTGTATCCCAGCAGTCAATCCTTCATCTGCTGAGGAATGTCGCATACACACACATGTACAGGGACTGAATATGAAGGTTGCTGTAGTGAAGGGGGAAAGGGAGGGGATCTGACTTCATACTGACACAGATTAAATCACTGTGTATCGGTGTGTTTGTTGGAGTGAGAGAGAGAGAGAGAGAGGGTGGAGAGTATTTGGAGTGGCAGCGTGCACTGATTAAGTCATCCGATCCCCCCTCCTCGTGTTTCCCCTCTTTTCCTTCTGCCCACCCCCTGCATCCAGCTCTTTCTTCCCTCTCAGCTTCTCTTCCAGCTCGAGCATTTTTCTTGTCTTTCCTGTCTTCTCTTCACTTCATTTCAATCTTACTCCCCTTTCTCTCTCTAACAAAGCTCTTTCCTAACTAAAACAATCGTTTTAAAACAGTTTAAACGATTGTTTTACACTCTAAATAATGCTGGGTTAAAAAAACCCAAGCTGGGTAAAATATGGACAAACCCAGCAGGTTGGGTTAAAAGGCACCTATTATGCCCTCTTTCACATGATGTAATATAAGTCTCTGGTCTGGTCAAGTTTCAGCTTAAAATACCCCACAAATTTGCCCCTATTTGGGGGTGAGCAAAAACACGCATTTTACTATATTACTATAGTGCTGGCTAAAAAAATACATCCAAAATTGGTTGAAAAAAATGGCTGCGTGAAAACAACCTAATCCCTGGTTTTGTCCATATTTAACCCAGCAGTTTTTAGAGTGTAGTTTATACATGCATACAAACAAATGTTAGCTCATATGTTGAATTAGTCTGACCTGCTTATTGTAAATTCATGAATTCATGAATTCTCACTAGAGGCTGCATTTCTAACAAATGCACATATGTTTTCCAGTTTCTTTGGAAATTTAAATCTCTGCAGTTTTTATTACCAGAGGCTGCACAATGTTGTGGCATCTTGGAGTCATCAATGTCGTGGAGTTTTACTTTGAGTGAAAACTCATTTTACTGTCATTTTACTGACGACAACATCTGAAGTGTTAACCGTTCCAAGATGGCGGACGTGTCAACATGTATTGAGTGGTCGAATCAGACATCTTATATATTTCTATGGTTCTAGGTGCTTGCTTACTGGCTCTCCTATAGCACAAACATGTGAGAAATTACACACACAGATGTTTGATACTGTCTGTTCTGTGTTAGTGTTTTGCTTGAGTTGGACTTTGAATTGGTTTTGCACTGTTCCTAATTCAGTTTCCTGTCTTTCCTTTTTCTTAGTTCTTCTTCTTCTTTTCAGTTTATTGCCGGTTGGCAGACCAGCTTTTGGTGCATCACCAGCACCAACTGAACTGGAGTGTGGAGCATTAATGGGAAATGAGTAAAAACAAAAACAGAAAAGATTTTTTGTTGACAATGTTTTATTTTTCATTTCCTGCAGCTTATCCTTAAGAACTTGCCATTCGTTTTTGTATGCTATCTTATAAGGATTTGTTCATCAGTTACCATGTTTTTTTATTTGCCCTCATGTGGCTCACCTGTGTCTTGTTAACTACCTCCTTTAGTCTATAGTGTTTTTTATGTAGGTATATATAGCCCTCATTTTCAGTTGTTGTTTGTCAGATCTCGTCTTACTATAGGTGTTGTTCTGCTTCCTGTGTTTTGTTTATAGATAGCCTGAAGAAATGTATTTTTGAATTTATTTTGATTAATGAAAACTCCTTGCAAATAGATCCAGCTCTTTTATTTCCACCTTTTTGCAACCTCTTGTTGACAGAAGATCTGACCAAAACAAAACATCTAGCACTAGTTCAGAACCTCCTCCTCTCCCAGGGGGACAGGGGGATCAGTCCCTCGAGGAGCACACACAGAGGTTTCTTGATCTTGTCCCCTTTGTGCAGTGCAATGACATAAGCCTCTGCATGTTTGTCCGGGCGGGTCTAAATCAACACACCAAGGTGCGCCTGCCTGGAGACAGCCATCGAGGGAGGTTCCACAAATTCGTTGAACAGGTGTAACATCAGTGTGGATGCCCCAACAACATTGGAGAGAGTGAGGAGGATCTTTGTCTATTCAGGTGGGCATTTTCATTCAGTGCGTAGGCATGACATGGAGCCCTGTCCATATACTCCTACCGCTGATCATTAACTTATAAAAAATTGTGTGAGGAATTGGAGGAGGTTCGTTCCCAGGATCTCCCGTCGCTGCTGGTCCCACCCAGCACCAAGCCTGTTATGTTGCCTAGCACTAAGCCTGTTTTTTCCCGATGTTCCTACCCTACCTCCCACTCCCACTTCCTCTGCCTGTCCCATATCAGCCAAGGAGGCTGTTATTGAACTCTCTGCCTGTCCCGTGTCAGCCAAGGAGGCTGTTATTGAATTCTCTGCCTGTCCCTTGTTGGCCAAGGAGGCCATTATTGAACTCTCTGCCTGTCCCGTATCAGCCAAGGAGGCTGTTATTGAATTCTCTGCCTGTCCCTTGTTGGCCAAGGAGGCCATTATTGAACAATATGCCTGTATCATGTTAGCCAAGGATGCTGTTATTGAATTATCTGCCTGTGCTATCCAGTTCTTCAGCCCTGTCTCCACAGGCTCCCTTTAGCACTTCGACTCATCTTTCACTGGCTCCACCTAGCAGCTCGGATCCGTCTTGGACTTTGCCCTGGTGTGTCGCCCCTCTAGCTCCACCTCGAACCTCCAAGCCCGTCACTCCACCTCGGTCCGTCGACCAGTCGGCTCCACCTTGGTTCCTTGCTCCCTCGGCTCCACCTGAGACCATTGGTCTTATGGCTCCATCGGGCTTCCTTGTCCCTCAGGCTCCACCTTGGGCAGTCTTCGCTCTGCCTTCGCCATGGACATCTGGGCCTTCATCTGCACCTCGGCCTTCCACCCCTTCAGCTCTGTTTGGCGCCTCAGTTCTCCAGCACCTTGGCTTCACCTCAGCCGCTCATCCCCGCAGCTCTGTCTTGGTTTCAGGACCTTCCAGTCCCTTTGACTCTTCTTGGCTTTCTTTGGCTCTGTCTGTCCTCCCCTGTTTTCACCAAGGCTCCACCATGGCTACTCCCAGGCATGTGCACAGATAGACCCTAATTGGTGCTCAAACACCTGCCCTTTTGGCCTCTCACTAGATAAGTGCCCTTTTGCAAGACTTTTTTTATTTTATTTTATATTTTATTTTTTATTGAAATTTGGCCCATGGTATTAATTCT
>RJVU01035178.1:1536243-1558826 GCA_003731715.1 Anabarilius grahami
TCATGTGTCTTGCAGAGCAGCATCCACGTCTTCCAGTCCTGCCCTCATTGTTGATAACCAGGTAACGATCGTGTTTGCCCTAAACTTCCGCACTGTTTATCACTACTATGAAATTATAACAACTATTAAATTATCTTAATACAGACAGCCTAACCATTAAGCTTAACAACAAGTAAGCTAGTCTGACGTTGGTGTAAAATGCCGTGCAGGGTCGGAAATGCCACACAAATTAATAAAAATGCCCCCAAAATTTAAGATACGAATTGCCCCTAAATAAGTTCTTGTTTTTTGTTTATAACAGGCCTATTTAAGCAGTATCACATGACCAAGAGTACTATTTTCCTGAATATCAGCATGATTGCAAATCTGATTGATTTTATACAACAGTTCAATAAACAATATGTTAATTACATTAATTTACCATTTTTACTTAAAACATTTCCAGTTTTGACTGTTTTTGCTCTATTTTGCCAACAAAATAGTTCTAAACAAAGCAGAACAGTTCCAGCAACAAAATATTGTTTCGTTCTTGAATGATTCAGTGTTTTTGAATGAATTGGGTAAACCAATGATTCAATGACACAATCATAAAGACAGTGGTCACTTGTTTCGTTCATGAATGAATCAGGCAGTTTAAACGAATCTGTTGAATGAATGATTCTATAATTCACTTATCAAGACTTGACACCACCTACTGGCAGCATTTGACTGGTAACAGCCAAGTATACAGGTAATTAGTGTAAGTAATTAAAAGATGTTAAACAGTTGTTTTTAAAAAAAAAAAAATTTATAAACAGATTTTTAATATAAATAATTATGCCAGTGGTGCCTTTCCACTTGAGCACCTTCCCCCCAAAATGTCTGCGCACAGCCATTTGTGATTCATTCTTTATTGATACTTTTTACTCATAAAAACATATATTCCTCCATAAAATTATACATACTTTCTTGTTAAATATGAATATTCACTGCAAATGTAATCAATACCTTTTACTTAAAAGTGAAAAAAAAACTACCATTGAGAATATTGTAAGTCAAATAAAATTGCATGTACCAAATGTATGCAATGT
Source organism: Anabarilius grahami (assembly GCA_003731715.1). Taxonomy (NCBI): domain Eukaryota; kingdom Metazoa; phylum Chordata; class Actinopteri; order Cypriniformes; family Xenocyprididae; genus Anabarilius; species Anabarilius grahami. Next base: position 1,537,314 of record RJVU01035178.1, read on the forward strand.
TCCTAATTTCCCAAACAGACTTATACAGGCATATGAAGTCCATCCTACACTTTAAGCAAAATATACAATGTCTGCTGCCAAAAGTAAAATTAGTAAATTTTAGTGCCACTCAGGTGGTAGTTGAAATGTCTGAGGATTGTTCAAATGCGCTCACAAATACTCCATTTCTCTATCCTATCCATTTCTCTTGAACGAAGAAAACTTTTCATTCAATTAAATTGAATTCACATTTATTTGTATAGCGCTTTTCAAGATACATATCGTTTCAAAGCAACTTTACAGAGAATGCATGTCAACATTACAATTTAGAGAATGCAGTTAGCTAACAATGTAATAATTTAGACAATTTAATTTACAATCACTGTTAGCAGATTAATTGAAGGTAGAAGCAATGAGCTCCTGGAAATAATGAATTATTAACAATAACTTATAGAAATTTGGGAATGTGCATGTTGATCCAGATGTTGCGTCATCTGAAGTCCTCGCAGGAGTTGGCACTGTCTCTTCAAAGGTGTTGGTCATCTGAGGTCTTCATAGGAGGCCGGATCCAAACTGAAGCTGATGTACTCTCTAGTCACCTCGGGACAGGCGTCCCAAGACAAAACATAAACGCAAATGGAGAATAATTAGCGTAGCTGCTGTTCATAACATTAAGCAAAGATAGTCATGTGCAATTGATCTGATAGGAGATACATTATGTGAATGCTTGGCTAAAGAGATGCGTCTTTAATCTAGATTTAAACTGGGTGAGTGAGTCTGAGCCCCGAACATTATCAGGATGGCTATTCCAGAGTTTAAGAGCCAATATTTTCATGGATTTACAGTACTGTGCAAAACTGTTTTTTTTATAACAACTATTAAATTATCTTAATACAGACAGCCTAACCATTAAGCTTAACAACAAGTAAGCTAGTCTGACGTTGGTGTAAAATTAGGCACGTCAGTATTTTCACCCCCCAAAAAAGATTTTAAGCCAGTTATTTATATATTTTGCTGTAGTGTGTCAATAGGAAATATCCGTTCACATTTCCAAACATTCATTTTGCCATTAATTGTAATAATCCAGTGAGATTTTTGAATACACAAGGAGTCTGACAACAGCCGGTGCTCCACATGTAGATCTGATCTCACCATCATCGAATCTGTCTGTGATTACATGAAGAAACAAATGAAATTGAGAGAAACTAAATCCAGGAGAACTGTGGAAGTGTCTCTAAGATGCTTGAAGAAACCTGCCTGCAAAGATACAGTACTGTGAAGAGTTTTAGGCACTTGTGTAAAAATGCTGTAAAGTGAGGATGTTTTTAAAAAATACTGTTATAAATACATTTTATTTATCAATTAAATAATATTAACTAAATCAAAACAATATTTTGTGTGACCACCCTTTGCATTTAAAACAGCTCTTGTCCAAGTACACTTGGGCATCATTTTTCAGGTAGCTTTGGAGGCAGGTTTCTTAAAATCTCTTGGAGACACGGCCACAGTTCTTCTGGATTTGGTCTGTCTCAGTTTCATATGTTTCTTCATGTAATCACAGACGGATTTGATGATGGGGAGCTCTGATCTCCATGTGGAGCGCCGGCTGTTATCAGTCTTATTGTGTATTCAAAAATCTCACTGGATTATTACAATTAATGGCAAAATGAATGTTTGGAAATGTGAACGGATATTTCCTATTGACACAATACAGCAAAAGATATAAATAACTGGCTTAAAACCTTTTTTGGGGGGTGAAAATACTGACGTGCCTAAGACTTTTGCACAGTACTGTATATATTTACAGTTTTCTCAAATTTATTTTGACTAAGTCTGGAACACATTACCAAAGGCATTTACCTTCCTGAGCCACCAAGGCCAATCTCACAAAGGTCATTAGAAAGGCCAACAAAAAAAGAGAAAGTCTACTTTTCCTCTGACCCAATTTTTTTAGCCTTTGTTTACTGACAGAGACTGTTCCCTATTTGACTGTAAGTTCATGCCATATCCATTCACAACTATTAGCCGACCCACTCCAGCATGTTCTGGCCAGTCTGTGTTTAAACACTCCAGACCACACATTGCTTTCTTGGTCAGACAGGAAGCAACCAAGTGAGTTGAGAGGAAGTGAACAACCCCCGACTAAGCTACTCGTGCTGCACACTGAACCAGGAAGTGCTTTGGCTCTGATCACAAACACACCCTAAAGCTTCCTCTTTTACACACCACCCTTCCGCTTTCAGAAGGGCTGCCCATAAGCATCAGCCTTTCTTTAGCAATGGCAAATAGTCATTTTGTAACTCATTACACCTGTTCTCCTCTTAAATTAATTGATAGATTTGATCCCTATCAGTTCTGCAACTCAGCTAAATTAATTTTTTATCACCAAACATGTCATATTATGAGCATGTATGCGTATATTCTATGCATGTGTACTATGTGCACATGAATGTATGCCTTCCAGCCTTGCCTTTCCTGTGACTGTTGTCTGTACTTGAGGAAAAGGTGGGTCCACTCCTCTGACCTCAGTCACACACAGTCACACACATTGCTATTTTCAATGAGACACCCACTTTAACTCTATTGTAATGCTAGAATTATTAGATGACTACAGCCACACCATCAAAATCCACCCACCCCTGGCCCATATGAGAACAAGAAACGAGGACCTTGGGAACCCAGTGTTAGGGTGGTTTTCATAAATAATGATAATGTGATACTGTCAGGAAAGAAGTAGTATAATTGGATCAAGTTTCTGAGAGAAGCAGAAACAAATGACACATACAACAGGATCCAGAGATGTTTAATGGTTCAAGCAGGTTAAACAATGTCAGTACTGATGTAATAGTGAAAGCTCACTGGAGATGTTGAAGATAATTGTGTCATAATCAAATTATGTTTAAGTTGTCACCAAACCCCACTTCTAATACAAACCAAACCAAACATTAAATGGAATTGTACTAGATGTGAAACAGAGTCCAGTAAGGACTGCTCATCATGAGGAGTTATTTAGGGGCCGTTTACATGACTGCATTTTCAACAAAAACAGAAAACGTTTTATGCATTTTGGGCATTCATTTACACAACAACGGCATTTTGGGGGTCAGCAATCGCAAACTTTTGAAGAGGGGTTTCAAAGTGTAAGTTTTTGGACATGAGTCAGTGTAAATTAAAAAAACGAGCATTTGCGAAAACTGTGTCGCCACGTGCATGTGCATTACGTATTCAGTCTATAGGCGCATAGTGTTTCTTTACAAAGTGACATCACCAACTACTGGCCTGGCATGCATAATCAGCGTTTTTAGTCATTTTCGCAGATACGTGTGAACGGAGATCGTTTTGACAACGTTGTCACCTGTATGTGAAAAACGCAAAGGAAAAACCTTTTCCATTTTTAGTAGGGTACAACAGGCCTAAAGGTGCACCGGGGTAAAAGGTGCATTTGACTTTATTTTCTTTTAAACCACTAGATAGCACAAAAAATTAGCTCAGTACTTTTCATAACAACCGCTTTTGATGATGCACATGAACATTTGGCTGGTCCTTGACACAATCGTGGACAGCAACGTTGCAGTTTATTCTGTGCTAAATTGATATTTAATGTTTTTTGGTTTTTTTTGTATAAAACGTTGTAGATTTATGTAGCAAATGAGAATCGATAAATTCAAGCCTAAATTTAAACTTTCTTTTCAGAAACTGTCTCTTCAGAAAATTTGGACTAAACCGCTAAATTCATATGGATTAGTTTTACGATCTCTTGATGAGCTTTTTGAAACGTCAAAGTGGTAGTTGCATATACTGTCAATGGAGGGACAGAAATCTCCCAGACTTCATCAAAAAGATCTTCATTTGTGTTCCGAAGATGAACGAAAGGGACGACATGAGGGTGAGTAATTAATGACAGAATTTTCATTTTTGGGTGAACTATCCCTTTAATCATATTATATAATAAAACATCAGATTTATTTGTTACTGCTGTAAAGCTATATTAAATTATTATGGGATCTCATTCAATGCTTTCAGAATATTTACTTTTTAAAAAAAATCATTTTGTTTCTGTATTTTTAAAATGAACATATTTTAATGGCAGTATATTTACTGAACAAAACTGAATTATTTTATGTATCAAAATAAACTGAAAATAGTTCAAACTTTGCCAAAGTGATTGTTTTGAACAAGTATTAACTTAGACATTATTAAAAACATATTATTTTAGCTAAAGTATTTGTATCAATACTTTGTGCCTTTTGGCCCACTTTGCCACCTCATACATTTATAAGATTTTTAAACAAACAAACCATGATTTATGATATATTTTCACACAAAATATGTTGCTCCATCAATGTTCTGCAATCATACACTATGGAAGTGGTGAGAAGCACATTCCTAGGGTGTGCGTTTAACCTTACATTGTTGTCATGTAAACTTACTAGTATTGCTGAGGCATATACGCATTTGTTTCTCTGGAAAGGTGACGTTTCACTAGAATTATGCATTTCTAAATATCTGGAAATATTCTGGAAAGATGTGTTAAAACTAATGTTTTATGTTAGAAGAAAAAAGCTTAAAACATCATAAACAAGCCTAAGATAGCAAGTCAGGCTGGGAGACATGCTGGTCAGGAAGCTAAATCAGGCAAATAATAGTTTAACCAGACTGTGAGAAATGTTTAAACCATCTTAGAGCAGCAAACAGCAGGGATCTTTATTCTGTTGTGTAAAACGATTATGAAGTATAATTGTAAACAGCTTTATTACGCCACCTGCTGGACATCTCAAGAAACTTGTATACTTAAACTACGAAATTTTGGTCATGTTGTATGCCTACATTTCACACACACTCGCTGGATTTTTGTATTTTATGAGGATTCTTCATAATGATTTTTATACAGACTTTATAGGCCTATATCCCTAACCCTCAACTCAGCCATTGCAGAAACATAAAAAAAACACCACACACATCAGACAACGATAAACACTCATAACAAATGTTACCGAAAATATGAACACTTCACGAAAGAAGTATGACGTTACATCAAATTAATAAATAAATTCCACTGGATCAGCCAGTAAAATGATCTTAGGCTACTGATGATAAATTGGTGCCTGATAATTGTTGATGGTTACAGAAAGTCCGCTGCATGTCATTGCAATTCGCAAACAACGTTACTTATAAAACGCAACGTTATAAAATGCAGCAAAATATCTCCAATTAATTGAAATGTGAGTGTGATCAGCTGTGGTCACGTGACTAACACATTTAGTGATTTACGCAGCACATAGGAAACATCAAGACAAAGCGACACGGTTCCTCTGTCAGCACTTTTCCAGTGTGTCCTCTCATTCTCACAAGTCAATATCCGATCAGAGACTGGCCCGCGTCCTGACTATCTTTCTGTCTACAGAAATATTTCCTCTGGTCTGTGTGTTTGATGTAGTTTTCGGGCATCGGACGAATTTACTAAAAGTAAGTAGCAAACAACAGTTATTAAACATTACATAATCAGATATATGGGGCAGAATGAACCATGTTATAACCCTTTTTTGTGTTACGTTATCAGTTTTGAATGGAATTTGAATGCATGGGCTATAATGTGACTACTGACATTGGGGAATTCCATCTCTTCCTTGTTAAGCATCATATTGACATTTTGGGGGAAAAAAAAAAAAATGTATTTTTTTTTTATTTTTTTATTTTGCATGAAAGCATTTCGTTTTCCTCCACCAACTCGTTTCCAAACAGTTCTTTAAAAATATGCCGTTTTTTAAAACTATAAAACTATTCCAGAAAACATTCGTGCCTAAAGGATACATAGCCTATTTCTTAATCGATCAGTTAAATAAAATGAAAAGTATTTCATATGCATGTGTTTGTGTTTGTGAGAGAAACAGGGAGAAGATGCGCATGTTTTCGAAGTGAATGAATCTTTCTTTAGAGTCAAATCTTTTCAATGAACCATATGTTCACAAAACGATTCGTTCGTGATTCTTATTGAGCCGACAACCGGGCAACTCGATTTAATATGACAGTTTAATCAACACAATAGTTGGTCTAATAAATCATAATTATATTAAAACGTGCAAAACATTCAATGAATATTAGTCTCACTATTGTAACCGTAAGTGAGACTATGTATTTCGGCTGCAAAAACAAAACAAGAAAAACATAACATATATAATATGGGATATATATATATCTCACGCTGGCATGTCAGAAGCCACGTTATGACGCAATCACGTAACGACGTACAGTACAAAAATAACTGAACTGTTTGTGTTTTAACTAGTTCTTTGAAATAAACCACTCGAAAGAACCGATTCGCTTAAATGATTCTGGCTACTATTATTACTCATTGATTACTATTTTACGGCATTTTACTTGATCAAGTACAGTGAATGTTATTTATATAACGCGTTTCACACATAGCAGCTTTACAGAAAAAGTTCACTTTGTAAATTTAATCACAAAGTCAACGATGTTTATTTAATAATAACATGCATTCTTGAACTTGATAGCTGTGTCTCAGATAACATTAGCGCATAAATATGGCGAATGATCAAACGATCAGGAATAACTGCATTTTTATGTATGTTTTTGAGTTTGAGAGAGACACAAACACAGAGGGAGGTGGGTGGATGCGTGTTTGTTTAAGCAGGAACCACATGACCATCTTGCTCGTAATGTGTTGTGTTTCTCTAATGGCAGTCAGCCATCTCATCTCAGCTCAACTACCTTGCAAATTAAGGATTAATCGTTCCGTACAGTGTTAACTCAAGCTTTCCAAGAGATCTGACGGACATTACAAGCGCCAGCGATGCCAGGTATGATATCTGCACCGTTTTCGTAGCTTTCTGTAGCTTGCACTGTCTTCCTCTCGGTGTGTGTATTTGCAGGTCTCGACCTGACTTCACTGCGTCTGTCTGTGTCTGTCATTGACTGGACACTGTCTTAATGTGTAAAAAGCGGTTCCGACAGCAAATATGGCCGTGCCAACAGACTCTCGTTTGACTGTGCGTCAGTTTGGAGTGCTTTGCTCGTACACGTTTCACATTGCGTTATTTGAAACCCGTATTTGTGTATGAAGTTCTTCCAGTTGAACAGATAACTCTCATGTCATATCAGGGGGTGTCGAGGCCCACTTGGGCTGTCACGGCATTTCTCAACACGACCTTTATGTCAGTTTGAGCCTTATCCTATTCAGAAATGCCATGGAGGTATATTCGCGTTGCTGAGAGCTATTTGTTTGTCGTCTAAATAAGTTATTCCGCTTTCCTCGTTTTAATACTGTAAGAGTGAATTACATAATTGGCTTTTGAGTGTTTACAAAGCTCGTGCAGGAAGCGGTGTAACGGATAAATCAGTCTGTGTGGTTGGGTCGTGTTTCGGTGCGTTCCTGTTTTAGCTCATTTATTAGTTTGGACGTGTTTTTTTTGCCCAAAGATTTCATGAGTTTGTTTACCATGTTATATTCATTCGCCCTGTCTAGTTTGTGTTAAAGAAGGAAAGTTTATCTGTGTGTTCAGGCTATTGTTTTGACATTTCTGACACTGGCGTCTGTAGAAACATGCTGTGGCCTGTTGTTGCATAAGCTCCAGGTTTTCTGCAGTCTGTCTGTCATACATGCTACATATCACTATGTGTTTGAAAAAAATATAACTTGTATAACCACTGCCATTATTAGCTTCTTACATCGACCCAGTTGTCCTGAGCTGCTTGTCTTGTAGGGGTGAAAGAGAAATCCTGAATCTGTGACTCAGTTTTTATTGGATGGTTTGACAGGTGAGCTGATAAACATTTACGTTACTCTCTAAACTCGACCAAAGTGTTATTTTGTTGACCTAATATAGCTGTATATTGGAACCATAAAAAGCCATAAAACAGTCTATAATAAGATGTTGTTGTAGACTAGTTTAAGTGAACTCATGTTTATGATAATGGACTATGATATGTAGTTGTTTGTGATTTGGCCTTGTCCTATATTTTAAAATGAGGGCAGACAGATTCAAAAGAGAGTGAAAACAGATTTTTCTTTTAACATAAGCATTGTAGCACAGTTTTGGGAGTGACGCTGAGTGTTAAGAGAAAAAAATCTAGTTTGTCAATATTATAAATCCTCTCTGCTGGCCTAATTAACATCTATGTGCATATTAATATTTGTGGCACTGTGAGGAAGACGCTACCTACAGTGTACATTAGGGAGTTTTTTTTTCCTTGTCACTGGCTATGTTTACGCCGTCACTGTTTGGGATTGACAACTGCATTTACTTACAAGTGTGAATCTCAAAACATGCTGTTCACACAGCTGCTTATAATAGCTTCTCGATTACTGTCTGTAGCTCATTATATTTGTGACTATCACCTGTAAACTATAGGGAAAGTGACTAAAGTAAAATCAAACTGAAAAGTCTAGTCTAATTAAATTTGACATGACAAGAGTCCAGCTGAGGTGCAAGTTCATCCATCAAATCTTCATTAACCGATAACAGCTTTTATACCCGAGTGCAGAATGCAGCATTTGAGTTGCACACAGACCACAAAAGTTACGGGAGCAACTTCAGAGGAAGACAGTGATTGGATCTAAAACCTTCAAATGGAACAGCACTTATATGTGGCTCTAAAATCACTCAAACCTATAAACATATCAAAATATAATTCACATAACATATAAAAACCTGCTACACTCTGTAGGGAAACGCATGTGCAGCACAGTGTGTCTTTCTTGTGCTGCATGACATGACATGACTAGTTGTCCAAAATGGTTCAGTTCACACAGCACAGTGTTTGCATAAAATGCAGTTGTGAGTCCTGAAAATGTACGGCTGTGAGTTCAGTTGCAGAATGCAGTTTTCAGTTCACTAAATAACCAAGCTGTGTGAATGCAACCATATTAAAGGGTTAGTTCACTCAAAAACGAAAATTCTGTCATGTCGTTCCAGACCTGTTAGACCTTCTTTCATCTTTGGAACACAAATGAAGATATTTTTGATTAAATCTGAGAGGTTTCTGATTCCCCCCCCATAGAAAACAATGTTATTACCACATTCAAGGTCCAGAAAGGTAGACTATGTGTTAAAATAGTCCATGTGACTACAGTGGTTCAACCTTAATGTTTTGAAATGATAATACTTTTTGTGCACAAAAACAAAACAAAAATAACGACTTTATTCAACAATTTCTTCTCTTCCCTGTCATTCGCCTACATTGTTTACGTTGTAAACGGGTGGTTGACATATAAGCCTGAAAAACATTTTTTTTATTAAACTTCAAAAAATATTGAGTTGTGTTGTACTGACTCTTGAATTTCCAAAAATATTTGTGTTTTTTTAGATTTTGTATTGGAAATTGGATTTATTCACCAATTTGTTGCATTTGTGCCTAAAATTGTCATATGGTGTGACATAAAAGTTATTCTATATAAAATGAAAATGAGATATACTCTCCCTATGTAACTAACTTCACCATAAACCTTTATCATTACTATCTTCAGATTAAATTTTTTTTTTGGTGCAGATCCTATATATTTTGTATTTTCTAAATCATCATGCAAAGTAAGACCTCTCCAGCCTTTCCAGATATTTTAGATTAGTTCTGACAAACCCTGTTATAAATCTAACTAAATGCTTGTGACTCTTGGTGATACTATTTCTCTTTTGCTCCATTGACTTTATGATTTATAACTAAAAAAGTCATTTTATTGTCACAATTCTGATTGTCACACCAAATGATATAGTCACACTATATGACGAACTGAAAAAAAAGTGTATTTTATATGCATTCATCATTCAATTAATTCAATTAACATTAATAGGACTAAAAATCATGACTTATTATCATCATTTTAAAACTTTTAAGATTTTATTTATGAAACTCAAAAATATGAGTAAATCAAACTCCATCTCATGTCAAGAAACTTCAACATGAACATTTTAAAATGAGAGGACAGTGTGTGTTGTAACAGTGTGTGTGTTATAATTGTTAAACAGTAAAAAATATAAATTTACAATTAGCCGAATGTTTTAGATTGAAAATTCATAGACTATTATAGTATTAGTAAAAACGGATACCCATGGGATAATAACAGATTCACATGGGATCTTTAAACATCAGTGGAAGCTGAAAAGGTATAAAGAGAAGAAACAAAGAGGAAAACTCAAGGCATTCAGTGTGCACTACCTTCCTCCTTCAAGAGATGAGAAAATGATAGAGATGTGGAGAAAAGCATTAAAGATATACAGAAAAAGAAAAAGGAATTGAATGCTATCATGAACTTGACCCCTCCATCTCTTGAAGCATCTCAGATTGACTGGCTGAAGTTTAATATGGTCTGAAATGTTTTCGTCTTTCGGCTGTTAATGAAAAATATATAATGATTAAGATTTTTTTAACTGTCCATTTCAGCTTCACCATCTTAATAAGAGTTTCCTGTGTTGAAGTTACACTATGCAGGTTGTGGCCTAGACTTTCATCTTTCCCTATAGTAGGTGTTCTGTGTGAACTGGCATGATCTCTTTACTTTTCCTCCTTTCCTTCAGGACCTCCTCTCTCCTTGCATGGTCAGCATTGAGTCTTTCCCTGTATTTTTGTGTCCTCTCTTTACTTGACATTTCTGCCTGACAAAGATAAAAAAAATTGCATCTTTTAATATGCAAAGTATGGCAAACATGGTGAAACATGTTTAAATTAAGTATACAATTGAATAGCAATACATTAAAGGGTTAGTTCACCCAAAAATGAAAATAATGTCATTAATTACTCACCCTCATGCCGTTCTACTCCTGTAAGACCTTCATTCATCTTCAGAACACAAATTAAGATATTTTTGATGAAATCCGATGGCTCAGTGAGGCCTGCATAGCCAGAAATGTCACCGAACTTCTCAAGATCCAGAAAGGTACTCAAAACATATTTAAAACAGTTCATGTGACTACAGTGGTTCAACCTTAATATTATGAAGAGACGAGAATACTTTTTATGTGACAAAAATAACAAAATAAAGACTTTTCAACAATATCTAGTGATTCAAAACACTGCTTCATAAAGCTTCAAATATTTTGTTTCGAATTAGTGATTCAGGTCGCATATCAAACTGCTAAGCTGCTGAAATCACATGACTTTGGCGCTCCAAACCACTGATTCGATTCGTAAAGGTCCGAAGCAGTGTTTTGAAATGGGCCATCACTAGATATTGTTGAAAAGTCATTATTTTGTTTTTTTGGCACACAAAAAGTATTCTTGTCGCTTCATAACATTAAGGTTGAACCACTGTAGTCACATGAACTGTTTTAAATATGTTTTGTGTACCTTTCTTGATTTTGAGAGGTTCGGTGACATTACTGGCTATGCAGGCCTCACTGAGCCATCGGATTTCATCAAAAATATCTTTATTTGTGTTCCGAAGATGAATGAAGGTCTTACGGGTTTGGAACGACATGAGGGTGAGTAATTAATGACAGAAATTTCATTTTTGGGTGAACTAACCCTTTAAAGATTCAAATACTGGGCTGACAACCATATTTTGCTGTTTTGTGAATGTGGCCGCTGTCACTGCTGGCTTAGTCACTAGGGGTTTGTAAAGGTACTTTTGGAGTAACGGTTTGTTTCCACAACGTAGCATCCTAACACAGATTGGACTTTATAATTGACTGATTTTGAGTGCTGTGCATAGGCAACTCTAAATAGCACTCCACAAGACAAACTTCACTTGCAGTTGATTCCAATAGAGTTTTATGATGCATAAGATACAGTACACACATATTAGGTAAAATAAGTCATTTAGATTAAACTATAATTTTGTATTATCACAAATCACAAATTCAAGCTTTGGGAAATTAAAGTGATATTTGTTTTAGAAAAAAACAAGTTTTAGCTAAATAAACAATTTTGAGTCATTGTCAAGTCAGTACAGAATACAGGTTGTTTCAAAGCAGCTTTACAGTGATCAACAAGAAAATAATGATTCAATGATGCAAACAGAGTTCAATTCTGCCTCTAAAGCAGCTCTACGAAAAGAAAATGGTGTCATTGTTTAGCTGAAGTCAGTTCAGTATTGATTCAGTGTCAATTATTTTCCTCTTCGTAAATATTTCATATAGACTCTATCCATGTCCTGGAGCCTGTACCTATCTCAGGCTTATCACTTGCACCCATATTTATTTTATTAACTGTATAATATATTTTAGGGGAAAAGGAAAAAAATCGATACAGCATAGTATTGCGATATTTTGCGTGGGGATATTGTATCGATACATAGACGCCTATATATTGCAATATATGTTATTGCAATACTCAGCATATCGCAAAACATTTAAAATCGCAATTATATTGTGTCATGTGGCCTAATATTGGGCCTAGATTTCCATCCCTAACATGTATGTAATGCATTGAAACAGCTTGTTTGTACAAACATGTTTCCTTGTATGGTCAAACATCAGAGACTGCAGCATTGATTTGTATTGCCCTGGTACACTAGTGAAGCAATGCTTGCATTTGTAAATACTTACTACAGCCATGATCACCAGCTCTGCCAACTAGTGTAGACATGTCTGTCTGAAACCAGCTATTGGAGAGGTGGCAGACCGTGGTATAATATTCTGTTTGTTTGATTTTTAATCAGTGATTGAGGCTGAAAAATGTTGATGGATTATTCCAAAATGTGTATTATAACATAACAGTGGGTTCAGCATTGCAGATGAATGTTTTGTCAGAACCCTTGTATCAGTGAAGTTGTACTCTGTTAGCTTGTTCAAGGTGTGTGTCTCTGTTTGCTATCTATCACCTGTCAGGTGTGTGTTTAAAGCTCCCATTCTTCTCAGTAGCTCATCCTCTCATGTCATCACTCACAGATGAGCTTATTTCCTCCAGTGATGTCACTGCTATTATTAAGCCTTAAGTCTCTGATCTCTCATACACCACCTTAACACACATTAGACAGGCAGCCACAAATGTTCTGTTAGTCTGTGGTTGTAGCAAATGAAAATTCTGCTACCTTACTAAAAACTAAATACTGCACAGTAGGGCCGTAGTCAGGGTTTTATAATTACGAGGTCCCAAATTTGCGCTAGTTAGGGGGGTTTCTTCCCCAAGAAAGCTTGTATTTCTCTGATGTGCATTTTAAAGGTGCCCTAGAACGTTTTTTCACAAGATGTAATATAAGTCTAAGGTGTCCCCTGAATGTGTCTGTGAAGTTTCAGCTCAAAATACCCCATAGTTTTTTTTAAAATACATTTTTTTAACTGCCTATTTTGGGGCATCATTAAATATGCGCAGATTCAGGCTGCGGCCCCTTTAAATCCTTGCGCTCCCTGCCCCCGAGCTCTCGACTATAAAACAGTGCATAAACAAAGTTCACACAGCTAATATAACCCTCAAATGGATCTTTACAAAATGTTCGCCATGCATACTGCATGCATGCTTCGGATCATGTGAGTACAGTATTTATTTGGATGTTTACATTTGATTCTGAATGAGTTTGATGGTGCTCCGTGGCTAAAGCTAACATTACACACTGTTGGAGAGATTTATAAAGAATGAAGTTGTGTTTATGAATTATACAGACTGCAAGTGTTTAAAAAATGAAAATAACGACAGTCTTGTCTCCGTGAATACAGTAAGAAACGATGGTAACTTTAACCACATTTAACAGTACATTAGCAACATGCTAACAAAACATTTAGAAAGAGACAATTTACAAATATCACTAAAAATATCATGTTATCATGGATCATGTCAGTTATTATTGCTCCATCTGCCATTTTTCACTATTGTCCTTGCTTGCTTACCTAGTCTGATGATTCTGCTGTGCACATCCAGACGTCCTGCCCTTGTCTAATGCCTTGAACATGGGCTGGTATATGCAAATATTGGGGCGTACATATTAATGATCCCGACTGTTACGTAACATTATGTCTGTGTTATGTTGAGATTCGCCTGTTCTTCGGAGGTCTTTTAAACAAATGAGATTTATATAAGAAGGAGGAAACAATGGTGTTTGAGACTCACTGTATGTCATTTCCATGTACTGAACTCTTGTTATTCAACTGTGCCAAGGTAAATTCAATTTTAAATTCTATGGCACCTTTAAGATGTTTGTAGGTGACAAAATTGGATAACAGTAGCTTAAAAACCATCTCAGTGGGCAGTATAATATGTCAATACCTGCCCATCTCCATCTTTTTTTTTCTCTCTGTCTCCTTATCTTGCGCTTTCTCTTCCCCTCCTAAAGCAGGGCTTTGACTGATAATCTTTTCATTTTCTTCTGTCAGTGAAGTAAACATATGGTCAACTGATATTTATGTTTTATAAATCATTTTCTTACAAGTTAATTTACTAAAGGCTACCAGGAAAGCTAAGTAACTAAGCTTAATAAATTCTTTCACAGTATGTACACATTCATCATTAATCTTATGCCTAATATGATGATAAATGGCTTTGTTAATGTTTCTTGTCCCCTCACAATGATAGTTACAAATTACATGAATCACGTCAATATAGGACTAGCCTATTTTCAATTCAAAATGGTGAAATTAATGTTTAGTTTATAGTTTATTACTTGCATCTTATCTCGCACTTTATGACCGCGTCGTGCTGGAATTCGTGCTGAGCAACTTCTGTGAACATAAAGCCCGCCTACTTTGATTTAATTGGTCATCTCAAATATTTTGACATTTACAAGCGGTGCCAGACCTCATCGCTAAAACAGCTCAGATGAGAAGTTTGGTTATTATCTTGGTGTTGTGCATTATCTTTGCAGCACCCAAGAAGAGTTAATACTATATTAGGCAATTATTTCACATCGTTTCTTATGCACCACCTCGGAAAAATACCGAGGTCCGGACCGGGGTGACCTCATAGCTGGCTACGGCCATGCTGCACAGTATACACTGCATGTTGGCTAATGTCTATTTTTAAATCTAGGCATTAATGTCACAATAAACCAACAACAGTATTCTACACCTCACTACACATTAGTCACACATCTAATTCAGCAAGATGCATCTACTTATTGGAAATAACAAAAGCTATTTTGCAGTTTTAATTACATTTTGTGTAAAATTGTCTCTTAAGTTTGATCAAATGATGAGTCAAGAAAGAAATGTTAAACAATCGTGGCTTTTTATTTATTTTTTATTAATATATTAAAACAGTGCCTATAGAGACAGCATTCAGCTTCAGGTTTCAGTCAATGTGTGTAAGCAGGTGACATCTTTTTTCTAACCTGCTTTTTCTCACTGTGCTGTAACAGGTTAGACCAGGAGTGTCCTCCACTGTCCTGCAGAGTTTAGCTTGGCATATAGGACAATGCACACACTGAGCCACCTATTGTGCCATCATCAGCCCATTTTGCGGTGTGGTTTCTTGGCCGTCAAAGAGTATGCGTTAAAGCAGACCTAAGGCCTTGAAATACGGCGTAATGCCCTAATGAAAGACAAATTTTTAACACTTTTTTTTTCTTTTTTATAGACCCTTGAACTTGGCAAACAGGACAATACACACAGCCGTATTGTGCCATCAGCCCATTAGTGTCATGTTTTTCCCGCCGCCACAGAGGATACGTTAAATTGGACATTAGGCCTTGATATTAGAGGTACTAACC
The DNA here is from genome assembly GCA_003731715.1 of Anabarilius grahami. Classification (NCBI taxonomy): domain Eukaryota; kingdom Metazoa; phylum Chordata; class Actinopteri; order Cypriniformes; family Xenocyprididae; genus Anabarilius; species Anabarilius grahami. The sequence continues at coordinate 1,552,885 of RJVU01035178.1, forward strand.
TAAGAAAAGCCAAATTTTGAGCAAACAGATCTCTGTTAATTCATGTGCATCCATGCTCTCATTTTCTTCATAGTAAGTTGGCAGTAACTCACAAAGGAAATAGGTTATAGTATATAAAACTAGAAATTGTAATGCACAGGCACGCAAAAAATTCCAGTATGCATGTGAATAGTTTCTCGAGGGCACGGAAAAGTTTCTTGTGTGCATGCAAAGTCTGTATGTTTTTTTTAATTTTTTTACATTTTATTTTAGGGCCTCTGTATGTTGTCCTTTTGAGAAAATCAATGAAAAAAACCCTGAGAAAATAAAAATATTTACAGATGACTGTACTATATACCAAATATAAAGCTGAAAATAATGATGTATAAATGTATACATTTATGTTAAATATGGTTTGAAAATCTACAGAGAGGTTTGGAAATTTGAGTCTTGTGGTGTTCATTGCCATGGTAACTTGCGCTACATGGGCAACCTGCTCCGGAGCAGGTTTTATTCTGGATTAGAGATCACAAACTAAAACTGGAATAATCAGCTGTGAGCAAAGTGATATACAGTGATCAGTGTAAATGAGTACACCCCCTTTGAAAAGTAACATTTTAAACAAAATCTCAATGAACACAAAAACAATTTCCAAAATGTTGACAAGACTAAGTTTTATATAACATCTGTTTAACTTATAACATGAAAGTAAGGTTAATAATATAACTTGGAGAACAAAATTTTCAGTTTTACTCAAATTAGGGTGATGCAAAAATGAGTACACCCCACTGAAAGTCTCTGGAGCAAAGCTAAATGTTAGACTACAAATGTCTGATTTAACAAGAATTCAACCACAGGTGAGTCTAATTATTCATTACACAGGTGTCCAGCAGACAGTTGACTATAAAAGGGTGTTAAAACCTCTTCCCATTTCATGCTGTCAGCAATGGCACCACATGGAAGAGAAATGTCACAAGAAAGGTGAAGGCTACAAGAAGATTAGCAAAGCTTTACTTATCAGTCAGAATACTGTAGCAAAAGTGGTACAAAAATTTTAAAAAGATGAAACTACAACCATCTCACAGAGACGTCCAGGTCGTCCACGGAAGTTAAAGAAGTCCAGGTTGAAGAAAATCGGCATGCAAGTTCACTGCAGTTATCTAAAGAAGTAGAAAGCCAAACTGGGGTGACTTTTTCCCATGACACAATACGTCGTACACTGCAGAGGAATGGCATGCATGGATGCCGTCCACGAAAGAAGCCTCTCCTGAAGCCCAGAGGCACAAAAATGCCCGCCTAGAGTTTGCCAGGGCCCATGCTGACAAAGATGAAGACTACTGGGACTCTATACTCTGGAGTGATGAGACCAAGATTAAATGTTTTTGGAACTAATGGCTTCAAAACTGAATGGCGTCGCAAAGGTGAGGAATACAAAGAAAAATGCATGGTGCCTACAGTGAAACATGTCAGTGTCCTTATGTGGGGCTGCATGAGTGCTGCTGGTGTCGGGGAGCTGCATTTCATTGATGGCATCATGAATTCACAGATGTACTGCTCTATACTGAAAGAAAAGATGCTACCATCACTCCGTGCCCTTGGTCGTCGTGCACTTTTCCAACATGACAATGATCCTAAACACACATCTAAGGCCACTGTTGGATTTCTGAAGAAGAACAGGGTGAAAATGATTCAGTGGCTCCTGATCTGAACCCAGTCGAACACCTATGGGGAATTCTGAAGAGACAAGTTGAGCATTCACTCTCCATCCAGCATCCAGTCTCTAAAAGAGGTCATTCTTGAAGAATGGAAAAAGATGGATGTTGCAAAATGTTCATTCCATGCCTGAAGACTTGTTGCTGTCATTAAATATCATGGAGGCCATACAAAGTACTAGATGTAGTAGTTTTTGTTGTGGGGTGTACTCATTTTTGCATCACCCTAATTTGAGTAAAACTGAAAATTTTGTTGTCCAAGTTATAACATGAAAGTAAGGTTAATAATATAAGTTAAACGGATGTTATATAAAACTTAGTCTTGTCAACATTTTGGAAATTGTTTTTGTTCATTGAGATATTGTTTAAAATGTTACTTTTTCAAAGGGGGTGTACTCATTTACGCTGAACACTGTATCTGATGCAATAAAGCCACTCCCTCTGTATCTCTCACTCCAAATTTATAGTGGAATTTATAGTGAAGAAAAATTAGAGACAAAATTGATCCTTTCTATATCAGTTTCTATTATATGAATTACAATTATTCATATGGTCCAAAATGTATTATATAAATTGACAATTAAACTTTTAATTTAAATTCAGCTGTTTCACTTGCATTGATATAGTCAGATATTTTCATTCAGCTGCCTTCTCAAACTTTCACTGCAGCAGCAGTTTATTCTTGCATTGCAAATGCATTTAAATGTATATTATTTTCACACGGATTTCTTCATCTTCAGCAGAGAAGTCAATTGTGCGGCTCTCTCACGAGAAGTGAATCAAACTGAACTGGCAGTTCACTGCACGTGTCACACTTTCAGGTGTAATCACAAACTCTTGATCAAACCTGAGTTGACAGAATGTTTGTACCAGCGTTGTGAGCCCGCTGAACTTGATCTAAACCAGGCTGGATTTGTGTGGTTTGTCAACTCTAAACCTACTCTGAAACTCTGAGTTTGTTCAGCTAGATTCATGCAACAGGTCACTGGGTTAGACGGTGTATTGATTAAAACATACAGTAACCACACCTTTTGAATACTGTGTGAAATTAAGGTGTTGTTGAGATTCTTCAGTCCTTTTATTATGTATCAGGTTCATTGTTCCCTCTAGTGTTTACAGCAGGCAGTAATGATGCCTGCAGCTGGGAGGAAACCTGCATGTTTTGAGTTGCTTATGTGTTTCTGTTTGTGCAGATTTTTTTTTTTAATGCCTACTACAGTGTTTAAGAATTAAGTTTAAGAACTTAGAACATAGTTTAAGAAGTATGCAAGAATGCATAGNAAAAAAAAAAAAAGAAATCAGAAAAAAAGAAACCCAACCAAATGAAACTATCAGGTTTTATTTGAGAATGTACTTTATTAGTGTGTGCTGTTTATTAATTTAGTTAATTTGGTGCATAATTTAGTTTATGATCATCTATAACAGACATACAGGTTGAGTGTTCATATGAGGGGCTGTATAGGCCATAATTATTGAAAGGTCTCTCACATGAATGATTTTCACTAAGGTTGATCAATGTTTTTTGTTTCACTAGTGATTGTAAACGGCCCCTCATATGTTCAGCCATGTTACATACTGCATCATTATGGAATGTGATCTTGTCCATGTCAATAAGCAGGTGTGGTTGTTTAAGTGTTAAGACAAGCCTTATGCGATAGTCAGTCACTAGCATTATACTATATAAACAGATCCTCGCCTCACGCCTCCTTTCAGCAGCCATGACTCCTTTCAGTCGTGACTAGTGGGTCAACTCTTAATTTTAATTTAACAAATTATTGTAGAATATTTCTCAAATTCTTTATTTTTAGATTTGCCATTCAAACATTTAGATGGATTTACTTTTTATTCAGGAAGGACTGACTAAAAGGATCAAAAGTGACAGTAAAGACTTAGAATTTTGTTGTAGTAATGTATATTTCAAATAAATGCTGTTCTTTTTAACTTATTGATTTAAAAAAACAACAACAACAAAGTTTTCATGCTTTCCACTAAAAAAAGATAACTGAAAACAGTTGTTAATTTTTTAACAATATTACTGTTTTTACTATAATTTTGATCAAATAAATGCAGCCTTGTTGAGCATAAGATACTTTAAAAATGTCAAAAATATCTTACTGAACCCAAACCTTTGGTGTGTGTGTGTGTGTGTGTTTAAAAATAATGAATTTGTATTTTGAACGCATGATATATCGGTGTCGTCCACTACGTCTGTGTGTGTGTGTGCACGTTTTTGTGACACATCAGGACACAAATGTGTATTATGACATAGGTATTACAAGAAGAGGTGACTTATGAGGACATTACCCATGTCCCCACTTTTCAAAAGTCTTATAAATCATACAGAATGAGTTTTTGTGAGAAAGTAAAAGTGTGCACAGTTTCCTGTGATGGTTAGGTTTAGGGGTAGGGGTAGTGTAGGGGGATAGAAAATACAGTTTGTACAGTATAAAAACCATTACGCCTATGGAATGTCCCCACAATTCACAAAAACGAACATGTGTGCGTGTGTGTGTGTGTTAAAAATACTGAATTTGTATTTGGAACGCATGATATATTGGTGTCATCCACTACGTGTGTGTGTGTGTGTGTGTGTGTGTGCGCGCACGTGCTAATTAGGTCGGTCGTATTCTTAGTCAGTTCAACAGTTTGCTCTCTTTGTATGCCAGATTTTGAAAAGTTAAATTCCATGTGGTGGTTTTAGTTTGCTTTTCTTGAAACAAAGAAAGAAGTATACATTTAAAATAGCAGCTCATATTGGTTGACAAAACAAAATATTATATATATATATTCTTTATAATGTTATTGCTATGAAAATCAGACATGATTTTTGTGTTGGTGCATCCATAAAATGTACTTTTATCTTTTTCAGAGCCAACAGAAATGAACGGGCCTGACGTAGCAAAGATGCCAGGCAGCGGGGTTTCAGGAAGTGAGGGAAAGGACCCAGTAGCCAATGGGCATGCAGAGAATGAGTCCAACCCCTTTGCAGAGTACATGTGGATGGAGAACGAGGAGGAATACAATCGGCAGGTCTGTACATACACCCACACACAGCCCATTAAAAACACAAACTCAGCAGTTGATCAGATTGACTGAGGTGTTCGCGTTCAGCATAATTCAGTTCATAGTTGTATGTTTTAGAACCATTTTTGGATAGAGTTCTGTGGCTCTTGAAACACTAAATTGTAAGGCTTTACACTATTATTATTATTATCATTTTAAATCAGCTTGGAAGTGAACTTTTACCTTATTGTCAATTTGTTTATATCTCAGGTGGAGGAGGAATTGCTTGAGCAAGAGTTTTTGGAGCGCTGTTTCCAAGAGATGTTGGATGAGGAGGATCAGGATTGGTTCATTCCTGAGAGAGATCTCCCATCAGTCGGACAGATTCAGCAACAGCTCAACGGACTTTCTGTCAGCGACGGCAATGCAGAGGAAATCTTGGTGAGCTTTAAGTCCTCATAGACATTTAGTGTATAAAATGGAAAAATAAATAAGTGTAGTACACCCAAAATTAAAATTATCATTACTCACCCTCATGTTGTTCCAAACCTGTACGACTTTTTGTTCTGTGAAACACAAAAGAAGATATTTTGAAGTCCGTTTTAACAATAGTTTAATAGTTTATACAATGTAAGTCATAGAGTGCAACAATTGAGTTACTGAAGTAAAAAAGCTATTCATTTAATCAACTGATTTTAAACAATAAGTTATAAACCTACTGTAAGCGACAAGGTTGTTGTAATGGATGGTAAATACTTTTGTTAAAGCCATTATATATATTTTTTAAATGATTATATTTACAGTGGGTACGGAAAGTATTCAGACCCCCTTACATTTTTCACTCTGTTATATTGCAGCCATTTGCTAAAATCATTTGTTCATTTTTTTTCCTCATTAATGTACACACAGCACCCCATATTGACAGAAAAACACAGAATTGTAGACATTTTTGCAGATTTATTAAAAAAGAAAAACTGAAATATCACATGGTCCTAAGTATTCAGACCCTTTGCTGTGACACTCATATATTTAACTCAGGTGCTGTCCATTTCTTCTGATCATCCTTGAGATGGTTCTACACCTTAATTTGAGTCCAGCTGTGTTTGATTATACTGATTGGACTTGATTAGGAAAGCCACACACCTATCTATATGTCAGAGCAAATGAGAATCATGAGGTCAAAGGAACTGCCTGAAGAGCTCAGAGACAGAATTGTGGCAAGGCACAGATCTGGCCAAGGTTACAAAA
>RJVU01035178.1:1559601-1576105 GCA_003731715.1 Anabarilius grahami
ACCAACGTTTACCATCCAACCTGACAGAACTGGAGAGGATCTGCAAGGAGGAATGGCAGAGGATCCCCAAATCCAGGTGTGAAAAACTTGTTGCATCTTTCCCAAAAAGACTCATGGCTGTATTAGATCAAAAGGGTGCTTCTACTAAATACTGAGCAAAGGGTCTGAATACTTAGGACCATGTGATGTTTCAGTTTTTCTTTTTTAATAAATCTGCAAAAATGTGAACAATTCTGTGTTTTTCTGTCAATATGGGGTGCTGGGTGTACATTAATGAGGAAAAAAAAAAAATAACTTAAATGATTTTAGCAAATGGCTGCAATATAACACAGAGTGAAAAATTCAAGGGGGTCTGAATACTTTCCGTACCCACTGTAACAGCGGAATGATTCTGCAGAGAAATCTCCATTAATCAGAGAATCACAACAAACAATTTGCGCCGAAAGAGTTCTGTATGCCCCGCCCACTCCCATGAAGCACTTCAAATGACAATGTAGTCAGTATTCCAAGTCCCTACGCTCCATTTAAAAAAAATATATAAATTGTAGTTCTTCCCTCATTAAAACCGTGAAGTATACAGTCTTGTATCTTTTGTCTTTTTGTTTGTTTTTCAAATACTTTTTGCTTCAAATCACCATGTAGCTGGCTGGTTTGGTTCAGTGGTTATAACTTATAACTTTTAAAAAAAATCCCTATGGGACAAATGAATGGGAAAATGCTTCTGATACCAAGCCGAAAAAGTGGTCAGGCACTGCTGCACTCTATTGGAGTCCAAAACAACATTGGAAACCATTGACTTTCATTGTATGGACATTTTGTTTTCTTTTATATTACACAGTAAATAATATTTTAAAATAAAGCACTAATTTGTAATGTTACTCGGATATCTTGTAATTGTTTTCTCTTTTCTTTGTCCCCAGCGAAAGAGCATCTTAAACCCTGAAGCCAAGGAGTTTGTGCCAGGGGTGAAATACTAGTGATCGTCGTTCCTCCTCTCTCATACAAACATCTGATCATTTACTCAGAGACTGTTGTGCCCATGTTTTAGGATGGTCACATAAACGCACTCTTCTACACAATTTCAAAGGGGCAGGAATACAGATTATTTTTTTTTGGGTGGGAGGGNGGGGAGGGAGGTAGAGGGTGATTGTCTATAAGCTTTATATTTCTGTTATGTATAAACCAAGGGTATTAAGTTGAAACACGACCTCTAGGAGGTGCTGTGACTAGCTATTATCATACTCATTACCAGGCTGTTTTATGTTCTTCTACCCTTGCCGAAAGGGCTGTTCTTGTCATTGTTTCACAGTTTGTGCCTGATCAGGTCTTTGCTTTCCCTCCCGGTTGTGTTTTCTTTTTCTTTCTTTTTTTGTTATTGATCTTTTGTAGTGGGAAGTTTTGATGCATCTGTTCACATTCCTGATTTTAAGGTGTGTGGCCATAAATGCTGGGGGTGTGTCTGGTGGTGGGCAGAGCCCCTTGGTTTGGGTTGGATGCTGAGGAAAGGATGTTGGGGATTCACATGAATTCAACTTTTGATTTTGAATTGAAATTGTTACACGCAGGACTGAATTTCATTTAAAAAATGGAAGAAAAAGGCAAATAAAGAAGAAAGGTTCGTACCCAATTGGACCATTTCTTGTGTTTGGCTGTATCCTAAATCTTTCAGTAAAATGTGTACTGAACCTTGGTATTAATTCTCACATTTAATGTTGCATTACCATTAAATACTATCCATTTAACATATGCATATGTGTGAATCGATTAACATATGCATGTGGATGAGAAGTTGGGAACTGATCTAACCGAGACTCTTCAGAAATCAAGTCACGCAACAGTAAATTCATTTATTCATTTCCAAGAGATTGCTTGGAAACATCTGGTTTCTAATCAGCAAAACTGTCCTGATTTTCTTTAGAATGGTAAATTCATAATTACATTTAAAGGGTTAGTTCACCCAGAAATGAAAATTGTCATTAATTACTCACCCTCATGTCGTTCTACACCCGTAAGACCTTCATTCTTCTTCAGAACACAAATTAAGATGTTTTTAATAAAATCTGAAGGCTCAGTGAGGCCTGCATTGACAGCAAGACAATTAACACTTTTAGATGCCCAGAAAGTTACTACATATTTAAAACACTTCATGTGACTACAGTGGTTCAAACCTTAATGTTATGAAGCTTCGAATCTTTACAAATCTTTTGTTTCGAATCAGTGGTTCAGAGCATGTATCAAACTGCCAAAGTCACGCCGCCCAGTGGCGAACCATTGAAATTTCGAAACACTTAAGACAAAACAAAGCCTTGTTTATTGAAATCATGTGACTTTGGCAGTTTGATTCACTCTCCAAACCACTGATTCGAAACAAAAGATTCGTAAAGCTTCGAAACATCATGAAGCAGTGTTTTGAAATCAATTGAGAGTTTTATTTCCTGGTTAAATAAAGGTTTATAATTCGCCCATCACTAGATATTGTTGAATCAAGTCGTTATTTTGTTTTTTAGCCGCACAAAAAGTATTCTCGTCACTTCATAATATTAAGGTGGAACCACTGTACTCACATGAACTGTTTTAAATATATCTTTAGTAGCTTTCTGGGCATCTGAAAGTGTTAATTATCTTGCTGGCAATGCAGGCCTCACTGAGCCATCGGATTTTTATCAAAAATATCTTTAATTTGTGTTCTGAAGATGAACAAAGGTCTTACGGGTGTGGAACGACATAATTGTGAGTAATTAATGACAGAATTTTCATTTTTTAGGTGAACTAACCCTTTAATGTAAATTTGATAAATGGAGTAGCTGTTCTCAAATATCACAGTTCAGGCCCAGTAACAGCACATCACTACATACTCCGATCACATGTGTTCCTTATACTGATATAATATTCCATTCAGTCTCAAAACTCTCTATTGTAATAATTTGTAATCAAATTCTAAAAAGTTGATTATTCAATAATGAATTAAAAATTGTGAACAATAGTTTATTCTTTTAGACAAACAAGGTCCCAAACCGTGAGATCACTTGTACCCTATTGATTATGTACACACTGTTCAGATAGGGGTTACATTTTATTGGCCATGTACGCTTGAAGGCAATCATCTTCATCCACAGTGTAATTGTGCAACATGGATTGTCTGCAAACTTGACAGGCGATCTCAGTATGTGCAGTGAAGACGATATAGATGGACATCAGCAGAATGAGGGCAAAAGGACACAGAAGTACCACTGTGGGAGAACAAACAGTGTGAAGATTATGAACACAACCTGTGCTTGACATCTTTTCAATCTGAATTATATACTGTCTTTGTGCTCTTACTGTGGTTTTCACTGAATTACCACAGACAAACATTTATTACTCTGTATATTATCAACCTCAAACATTTGCTGTTGATAAACATTCAAAAGTATGAGGAAATATTTTTAATGTTTTTGAAAGTTACAGCATTGTTTGTTGATTTTCATAGCTACTCATGAATGCTGAATGTTAACTGATGCATTAATCATGGATCTTTTGATCCGGTTATCACTGTTCATTGTTCAAGTTCGTAGAGGGACCAACTTGCTTAAAATACGTCTCATGACAATCAGCACAATCTTACTGCCAGTACATCCTATAACGAGGACAAAATAATGGCAGGTCTTTAAAGGTGCTACAGAGGATCTTTTCATCGACTGAGAAACCAAAGACTGTTAGTGAGTTTTTGAAATGAGCGAATGCGAAAGAACAACCCCCCTCCTTCACAGCTCATTTCGAGGGAACGCCTCCCAAAACTTGTGCACGAGTATTGGAACACGAGTGTTTGTTTACCACCGGCATTCGCTGTGTCGTGTTAGTGGATTCATTATGTCGGACTCACCGCAGGTAACTCATAATCTGCAGTTGTTACTCCTGTCTCCTGACAAAAACATTGTATGCGGTGCCTGTGGAAAGTTACTGGAGTGCGCAGCTGCGCGTCTCTCACAAGGAACGCAATGGCAGTGATTGACAAGCCAGAGGGCCAATCGTTTATGCGATGATCGCGTAAACGATTGGCTGATGTTTTTATGGCCCTACCTCGTGCACAGATGATGTATGTTAATATTATTCCTTTCAGTGCACCTAATAAATAGTCTTTTATCAGTTAGTAAAGACAGTTTCAAGTAATATTGCTAAAATGTATAAAACAAAACATCCTCTGTACCACCTTTAACATCTGTTTGTATGTTGTCCAAAATTTTAGTCATTGTCAAGTTGAGTACAAGTCCACCCGAGTGCATCTGAGTTCATAATTGCATTCGAGTCCAAGTCGAAGCAGCCCAACGCTACTATTACCTGTAAAAAATCTTTTTTACTTAAGCCAAAAGACTGTCCATTCAGAAACAAATGTCTTTGCTACACTAAAAATGTACATATTTTGATTTTATTTTCAAATTACCTATAGCAAAACTAAAGTTTTTAATGACAAGAAAGTGCTTTTGTAAGTGTTTATTAACAAAATTATTCCACCATATTTACCAAAATGTTACCATATTTATATCACAAATGTTCAGAAATTGCTTTTTTTAATAAAATAATAAAAAAGGTACATATGTGCATTTAATAGGAAGCCTTCAAAATTTGGGGGAGATTATTTATATTATAGATACATATAAGAAGTTGTTTGATAAGATATGGGTGTTTAAGAAACAGCACTACCAAGAGGAAAGTCTGGAAACATTTCTCTGTCAGTTTAAAAACAGGAAGTTCTCATTTCAGATCAACATAAAACTGTAGTGGCAACTCTCATCTCAGGTCTGTTTCTTCCCGATCACTGATTGAAGGTGTGGCTGAAAAACACATTGGTGTTGGCTGAGTAGTCCATAGCGAGGCTGGCTCCTGCATTCTGTGCCCCCATTTTAGCGCCACCCAGAGCAGAGGATTGACGTAAAGTAAGCAGGCTGTACTTACGGAAGTGACTGAAACCATGAGCCTGAGCCTGTGAGAGGACCTGAGTGAAACCTGCAGCACAAAAACACCACATCACAATGTTTAGTTCATGTGAATTAGGGCTGGGCGATTAAACTAATTTTATTTTCAGTTACAATTTCTTGGCTTCCAACGATTATGAAAACAGGATAATCAAGATTATTGTGCCGCATTCTGTTTCGCAATGATGTTTTTGCTTCATCTTGTGTTATAATTTCAGCACACCCTTTTCCCAGATTCTGCACTTCCCTAAAAATGTAGTAGTCTGCAGTAGGTACTGTTACATAATCGTGATCTCATTATTGATGAAAATAATTGTGATTATGATTTTTGCCAAAACCAAACAGCCCTAATGTGATCGTGGTCTTAACAAGTCTGTCTTTTATGGTCCTGAGTAATGCGCGCATTCCTACACAAGTGGGCTGGGTGTCTCAAAACAACAGTAATTTGGCAGCAAACGTACAACATAGTCATGCTGTTTACAAGAAACAAGCAAGCCTTGTGTAGGTGACATTTCTTCTCAAACAGATTTTATTTCAAATAGGGATGCACAATATACCGGTGTTGGGGAAAGTAATGCATTAAAATAGTGCATCACTCCCTAAAAAAGTAACTCCGTTATAATAATTTCCTTTTTATGGAAAGTACTGTGTAACTTTACTTTTTCTAATCTCGGCTGGGCTTGCTTGTTTGTTTTATCATAAAAAAAATAATAATAATAATAATAATTGGTAATCTGATTATGTAACTCACCCTTACTTGTAATGCATTACCCCCAACACTGCTGGTGACCATATCGGCCGATATGACCATTTTTAAAAATTATTATGACTATTATTATTTTTTATTTATTTTTTTTTAATTCAACACTCTACATTTCAAAGTTATCCATTCTTTCTACTGTACATTGAAATGTTTTGATTCCTGACCAAAAGATTGGAGCTTTTTTTTGCTAGCTTTTTATGCGGGCAAAACTATTTGAATTTACAATATAATATTGAAAATTATACTGGCCATAAAAAAAAAACAATTACAAGCCACAATTTCTGTATCACTGCAGGCAAGATGAAAAGCTCTATAAATACATTACGCACCTGATTTCATCAGGTCCCAGCTGCGCCACACAGAACCGACACACAGAACAGGCAAGCCAAGCTCACCAGAAAACAAATCCTGAATGAATGAGAGATGACAGTGACAAATGATCAGAAAAAGAAGTGAGAGTGAGAATGGCTCTATTACTGTTTTTTTATTTTACCTGGTGTACTTTGGGAAGGACAGCTACAATGTGCTGCGCGAGGGCTTTTCCAGCCTCTGTGAACACGTGTTGGCACAAAGCATCACCAGCACTGCCACCTGATGCACACACAAACACAAAGATTCATAATGTTTGGCGTAATGCACACACAACCTTACTACATACAGTACATTAGTAGCATACCTTCAGCTAGTTTCCTACAGAACCCTGCGAAGTGCGACTTCTGGAAGTTTCTGTACAAATGAGGAAGCATTCCCATCAAATCTGACACCTGGAGATGAACATGACAAGGAAACACCATTATTTCTATTCAAGTATCAATTTAAGCACAAAATTAAATCACTTGAACAAGTCCTAACCTGGAAATATTCTTTCATGGCCTCCTTAACATAGGTGATATCATGAGGAGATTTGACGAGGTTATCTCTGGCATCAAAGACTGTTTTAACTGCCATGTGAGAAATCCAGTATGCTATACAGGAAGATAAAGACAATCTTAGGCACTGTTAATATTTGGTAATAACATCCATCTTGGATGATCAGATCAGTTCAGAAAGGGCCGATACATATTGCTGTTTTACGAGTTCACACTTACAAATAATCAGATAGTAAATAGTATGCATAATAGTATGCGTGTTTGGTGTGCTGTCCAAGTAGAGGGCTCCGAGCTCGGTATTTGGCCCGAACCCAGAGTACTTCCCCCTGTATTTCTGGTTAGGAAAGTAACCAGGCGAGTGTGAGGAGACGGGGTGGTGGAGGGATGCTGAAAAAACTGTCGAGGAATATGAGACAGTTTTTTTGGCACGCAAGATGGCGCCGCGGATGGCAGCTTCAGTGCATAGCTCTTCAGTGTTTGTTCTGTTTTTGTTCGTTTTTCCTGTTTTTTGTTTTTCAAACACCATCAGTTTTACCAGGGATGAACTGCTGAACATTCGGCAGTACACACCACAAAATCTTTTACCGGATTTCGATTATTCAGACGTTTTGTTGAACGTTTTAGTTGGCGCAGCGGCAGCGCTGTTAAGACGTTTCAGGAAGACGCGCAGACGGGGGAAGCGCGCCGGAGCTCTTGTGAAACTCAGACAGCGCGGATTAAGAACGGCGCTCCCCAGCATCCATCTGGCAAATCTCCGTTCTCTTCCCAACAAAACAGACGAACTCCTTCTGCTCTCCCGGACAAATAAGGATTTTTCAAACTCTGCTGCTCTGTGCTTCACGGAGACCTGGCTGAACGACGCCNTAATGGTAAATATTACAATATCATAGCACAACAACAGTGATCATCAATAATTTTAAGCCTAATACTCACAATAAAAATAATAAGGTCATATAGAACATAGTCTCGGAGGTAAGAAGTGGATTATCCTTCTCCTGATATGTTTGTCTTTTCATCCTGAAACGCGAGGCAAATGTTGTATCACAATAATTAGAAGTTTCCACAAATCCCTTCACTCGATTGGGATGTTCTCTTTTATTCTGGACGGCAAGGGCAGTGACTGTAACATCGAGCGTATTTTGCGGTATTAAACACGTATTTATACCGACTTCATCAGGCTCCGAAAATTCTTCAAAAAGAACACAAAGAATGGCCTTCTCAGCTGCCATAGTGGCAACCCTTGCGTCATCAGAACAGGGTGTTCAACGCACCACCGTTTCCCTTTAAAAAACATTTGCAACGTTTTGTCTGGGCTGAACGCAGCCCTGGTAGCCTGACATCAGACAATGCATGTACAGTAAAAGTCTGGGGTCAGTATTTTATAAATACTTTTAATTCAGCAAGGACACATTCATTTCATTAAATGTGACAGAAAATATATTTTTAAAGTTACAAAAGATTTATATTTCAAATAAAGGTGGTTCTTTTGAACTTTCTATTCTTCAAAGAACACTAAAAAAAAAATGTCATGCTTTCCACAAAAATGTTAAGCAGGACAATTGTTTTCAACATTTGCTGCACCAAATCAGCATTTTAGAATGATATCTGAAGGATCATGTGTCTGAATGATGCTGAAAATTCAGCTTTATTATCAAAGGAATAAAATATATTAAAACAGTTGTGTTAAATTATTTCACAATATTACCGTTTTTACTGTATTTTTGATTAAATGAATGCAGCCATGGCGAGATTCTAAAAAACATCTCAAAACCGACCCCAAACTTTTCAACAGTAGTGTAAAACCCTTGTTTTAGTACAATGATTACCCAATAAGTGAGTACTTAATCCTTAGCTACTGCACAGGACAAATCTGTGTCTCTGAGCTTATTTACACTACTGTCCTAAAAGGTATGTGGATTACAGGGCTCCCAAACTTCCATGGACTGCAATCTCATCAGTAAAAATGCATGAAGTCCAAGTGTAAATATAACCACCTCCGAATTTGGTTTGAATGTGTGCCTGAGCCTTTGCGAGGAATTCATTTGTAAGATTAAGATAAGATAAAATCTTTCTAAGATAAGACTGGGTGTGTGTGATCACAGTGCTCTTTCCACATGGTTACCTGAGCCCTCGTCTCCCATCATGTGACCCCAGCCCCCACAGCCAACCTGTGTGCCATCTGGATTCACCAGCTTGCAGTTCGAACCAGTGCCTGATATCACTACTATTCCTCCTATGACAAAGAGACAGAGAGAAAAAGTTAGGAGGACAGTTGTGTTCTGAGATTCTTTACTACTTCTGGCTGCAAATACGCTACATATAATACCATAGTCACTGGCAGTTGCCATAGCACCAATGGCATCGGTGGTAATGAAATAACTTTGACTCAGTTTAGGGTATCTCTCCTTCATGTCATCAATCAGCTTCTGGATAGCAGCCTTCTGCTCTCCACCACTCAAAGACATGCCCTGTCAACACACAATGTAGACAATGTCAAAGCGACCTGATGAAGGTGAATATGTTGAGGAATAATGACTGATGCATCGCCTCACCAATGAACAAAGTGGTGTGTCCGGGTCCAGCCCTGCCTTGATTTTAGCCTTTTGGACCATGTCGTTGATACCATTGATACAATTATCAACACCAACCAACTACAAATGAACAGAAAATGCTGTAGACAGACTCAAGTACACAATAGGTAACTTCAAGTGCACATTGAAGGATGTTCTCTGATCTCACCCAGTGGTTTGTACATGGTCCATCTGTCTCAGCGAGGATATGTCCCTCAGCAGAAACCAGCACTGCTTTAGAGTGTGTCCCACCACTGTCAATCAAATTCTCTCATTCATTACTCTGAAGCTACTGTCACTTTCATTTATTCATTCGCAAACGACTGGCAGGAACGCGCTTAGAGCAACGCCCATCATTATGCTTTTAAATACAACGGTTTTTATTTTAAAATGTCATTAAAATGGATTATATTCGTTTTCATAATAATGTTTTTGTCTTGAACTCACCCCTCCACTCCTCCGTACACAACGCTCATCTCGACTGCTTCCTCTTTAGTCACATGACCGATCACAGTCAGCTGCTTCAAACAACTTTCAGTGCAGAACACAAGGACTTTGACAGATAGCTATTTTTTTTATTACCTAAATTCACATAAAATCTCTATTCACACCCATTTTTATCATCTCTCTGTATCTAAGTGAAGATAAGATAATATGATTCGTTTTTTTTAATCATATTTAAGTTTGATTTTTGTTAAGTAACGGTTTGTTTGTGTTAAAACAATCATTATAAACATAATTAAACAATGAACAAACAATTGAAAATTATTAAAATAATTACTAAATAAAAAATAAAAAAACATCCATGCATCACAAACTCTGACCAATAGATGGCAGCATTATTGAACGAATCCCTTCTCTACAGTCACACACGACCACAGATGTACTATGAGTTAATTAAATATTTTTGTTTTACCCAATTAATTTTTATTATTTACATTATTTGCATTGTAAACTTACAAATGCATTCTTCAAAATGTTGATGGATACACAACAATAACTAAAATACAGCTACAGAAATGAAAAATATTTTCAAAATTTGGTTGACTAATTTGGTTTGCTTTTGATTCTGATCTTAACTCTGAGAATGATCTAGGTTTTTAACCATTCAGGTTGAAAAAATATGAATTTCTTCTGTTTTTCCCTGGCTGGGGTCAGGATTTCAGATTTCAACTCTACATATATATATATAATCATGTTTCTTTGTTCTACTGTAGTTTAGACTTTTAATGTTTGCTATAAAAGCTGGAAATTATACATCTATACCATAACGTCCTGGCAGCTTCAAATTCAAAATTATGGCATGAGGTGTAAAATATTACTGGTTTGTTTGCACATTTTGAACCCATTTTTACTGCTTTAACCCATTAAACATACTTCCATAACTATCACAACTTTATCATGGCGACATTAACCAGCACGATTTGCTCCAATGTTTAATTTTTAACATAAAGTCAAATGTTTACATTTGCACAACATGTACAGTACAATATCAAGTATAAAAGAAAAACAAATCAGTTGATCTACAATATGAAAAAGGACATGGATCAAATGCTTAGACCAAACAGTGCATTCCTCTCTAAAAATAAAAAGACTAATCATACAAGTCAACAGGACACCCTGGATTGTTTCCTATTTATTTCAGTGCTAAATGAATGCTGTTAATGGTTGAGAAATCAAATCAACGGATGTAAATACAGAATAAATTAGCAGCAACAGCACCTCAGCATAACAAATTAGCAACATCACCTGACAATGTTGTCAGTGAAAAATCACAAGACAGGTGCTGCACCTGTCTTCTGATTTTTTTTCCCGCTGACAACATTATAACAGGCATTATAACACATACATTACGTACGCTATAATAATTGCAAGTGAAAAGAGATGGTTTCAGGCGTCATGCTTTGCCTGTTTGGGTTGAGGAGTAGGTGGGAGGAAAGCTGTGGGCGCGCGCGCTCTTCCTCTATCGCGAGGAGAAGAGAGAGAGAGAGAGAGAGAGAGATCAGCAGCAGAGCAGCGTCTCAAAACTCAGGACCAGCAGCATGAAAACACTCTGTTATAACATTTCGCTTTTTCCCTCCAAACATTCATTTAACCGTTAGATTCATCTTAATGATTTCCCGTCGAAACGCCCCTGAAGCAAAAGTTTGCCAAGCGGAAGTTCGCGCGGTAGGAAATCGGAAAAAAGTCTAAAGACTGAGAAATATATTTATCCTTTATCTTGCTGTGCCGCGGTAAAGAATTTAAAAAATGGACACTCATGTTAAGGAGGGACAACTGTACGTCCAGCATCAGAAGTTTGGAAAGGTAAGAGCTTGTCTCATATAGTGTTTGATTTGAGAGGCAATGACTTATGACGATGTCTGGCATGATAAACATGAGTATCTTACTAGTTTAAACACATGTGCCAACTTCCTAGACATGTCATCTTTGTATTCTTGTTTGAACAACTTTTGTAATTTTTTTTTTTACTCACAAATTTTGATTCGGTGACTTATGTGGGGTGACCATCAAGTAAAATAAATTAATTAAAAAAAAAAAAAAAAAAANAAAAAAAAAAAAATTTGCACCTTCAATACACGAGTGTGCACACATTATTTTGCAATGCAAAGTTTTCAAACATTTATCAAGTTAAAAAGTATTGTTTTAAACATTTTTAACAAATTTTAACATTTTTTGAGTCATTAATACTCACTAAAAAAAGTTGGGTTAAAAATAACCCAACAAGTAACCCAACTATGGGTTAACATTAGCACCTTCCCAACTGTGGGTTATTTTTAACCCAATGGCTGGGTTAAAAGCCAGTTGGGTTATTAATAAAAATAACCCAACGATGTTAAAATGACCCAACATTTTTGGTAAATAACCCAACATAGTGACCCAATATGTATAACCCCACGGTTGGGTTAATAAAATAACCCAAAGTTTTTTACTGTGTCAAGATTTTTTTATGATTAGTCTTTTCTATGAAATGTCAAAATAGGCCTGTTGAATTTTTTTTTTCTTTCAAATATTACTATTATTTAAAAACAAAATTGCATAACAGCTTTTTGTTTAAAAAAAAAAAACTATAATGAAAAAGTATGCGTAACCATACAATTTTGTGATCGCACAGACTTCCAGTCTGAAAATATATATAAATATGTACTTATAAGTAACTTTAAAAGTGCATCACATAACTGATGTGCCAATGTTTTAATACTAGTGTTACAAATTCAAATGTATCCAATCATATAGAGAGTGACAGTACAAAGAGGTCCTACAACAATTAAAAAAAGAATCTAAATTAACATTAAAGATAATTTAAGTAGTTTCTTTAACAGTAAGAAAGAATGACTTATCTATTCCTCTTCTGTCATGAGATTGTCACATGAATGAGTACATCAGATCCTGTGCTACAAAGCATCTTCAACTTTAAACTGGCTTCATGTGTATTCTGTGTTTTTGGGTCAGTAACATAAACATATATTCATGAGTGATATCTAACCACTAAACAAGAGTAGGTTATAGCCTACATACATGCGGCCAGCTGTATCTCTAAATAATTTCCACTCTCTTCTCTGTCCACGTGCAGTGGAAAGTGCTACATCACAGACACATGACCACAAAAGGCTCTGTTTTGTTTTCTCTCTCATTGAATATGTTAGGCATGTATTTTTGTCATTCTTTAGACACTGATATGAGTCATGTCTTCAGTCAGACCTGTGTTGGATCAAAAACATGCTTGCTGGAGCATTGGCTTGTCATTAATTCATTATTCACTACTTCCTCTGTCTATCTCTGTCTGAAACGTCTTTGTAAGTAAGCAAATTACAAGCACACAGCACAGCTACATGTATTTAGCCTCAGGGAACAGCAGAAATTCAAACTGAGGATAATACATTAATGCCGCCATTCATTCATGCAGGTTTTTCTCAGATCAGGAGCACAAGAACGTTGTAAGAAGGTTATAGCTTAGTTTACAACTAAATAGCCAAATACAAGGTATCTTGTCAACAATAACACTAGTTTTCCATGACTAAAAGTAATCTTGTGTGCTTGGTGATGTCTCTTTAGAGGCTGATGATAGACTCATAGTGTGATGGCTGAATCACAGGATCATGCTGTTGTGAGAGTTGTTTTTTTTTTGGTCTACAGATTAATAGTGCTATCTATACATGCAGCAGAAATACAGTGTTCAACATTCAAAGTGGATCAAAACCTTTCATCAAAGTTGTCCTAAAACTAATTCTTAGGACAACTTTGATTCACTTTTTTGATCCACTTCAAATGTTGACTACTATAGATACAAGTTCAACATAACGAATGCAAAAGAGTGAATAAGAAATGTATGATTACAATAGTAATTTACCGAGAATTTGTATTCTGCACAATGCGAGTGTCAGTCCCTGGCATCACGAAGACATGATTGCACATTTGGGGGACTTAAAACCTCATGCCCTTCATTGATGTAAGGTTTTTGTTTAGTCATGATAGTTGGAGGCTGGAACAATGCAACATGTTATTGGGTTTGTGAGTCACACTGTCAAAAAAACAAAACAAACAAACAAAAAAACAGAAACGCAAGGTTGGACAATAAAAATAACATGACAATGTTGTATGAAACTACATGTACCATGTTTGACAACTCTGTGTAAGGTGTGCAAAGTAAAACATTTGACTAAACGAAGCAATTGCTTTTTTTCTTTTTCTTAGTGCTATCAATTATGTTTATTTAATTTGCCATACCATAGAGCAGTGTTTCTCAACCAGGGATCCATGGACCCCTAGTGGTCCTTGACATAATGTCAGGGGGTCCTTATAAAATATCTGAATATGAATTTTTGTATATTTTGGCATTTGACGTTCCCATAAAAGAAGAGGTTAATATATGTATAATATAACTGACGATATGGCTAAATATAGGACAAGTTAACTAACGTAGTAGTAAATTATACTTTATTGCATTTGGTCTTCACAAAGTCATTAATTATACCAATGAGCCAATTTTATTCTGGGGTCCTTGAGGATGGTTCCAAATATGACGGGGGTCCATTACTCAAAAAAGGTTGAGAATCGCTGCCATAGAGAGCTGTTTTCATTTCACGCCCAACATTATCATGAGCACAGACATGATTGAACAGTTTCTCTATTCTCTGAACTAACAAGAGCTTTATCCATGGTAGTCATGTTTCAATATTTCACGCACTACATTTGTAAGACCTGCATAAATGTTTTTGTAACACACTTCGTAAATACGGGAAGAAGGAGGCGGGAACCGGCGAACATTCAACAAAACTTTAATATCAAATAAACAAATACAAAACGAAAGTAATGCCGGCAGACCCTCGCGGACGTCTGCCGGCCACACAAACATAATAAAACATAAAATAAAGTCCAGGCCTGGTCCTCTCTCGTCCGTTCACTGTCGTCGCTCCTCCTTTTATGCCTCCGGAGCTCCTCCGTGAGGGACTCGAGGCCGGTGCGCCTCACAGGTGACGATCATTAACACTCGCGTCACCGGCCTCGCGCCGTTCCCTCACGGCTCTCGCCCGCCCTGCTCGCCACAGTTTTTATTTTCATATTTATGAGGTCAGTAACATTGCCAAGTACAGCATTCAACAAGCACATAACCTGTTTTAGTAACTGCTTGTCCATATATGGAAATGTTACCATGTAGATCGCTTTTGTAACATAACAGTGTCTGTCACTCTGATCCATTTCTTTTTGATATTTTCAAACTCTTTCCTGCAGATAGAGACTAAACATCAATTTGTGCTGCTGTAAAAATGCATGAATATTCACTGAGCACGGAGGCGGTTTATAATTGGTTGACGGTTGCTTAACAACAAAAACTGCACTTTCATAACCCAGTGTAGAACTAAACCCTTTCAAAAAATTGTGAAATAGGGCTAAATTATGTTGAGTGTAGTTTAAAAACCCTTTTGGAGTATCGTTGGAATTTCATATCACATAGTTCTGGAGGTAAACGGTATCTCTGTATTGTTTGAAACATGGCCTTTACTGTATGGCGTAATTGTGTGAGGCATACATTGTGACAGGGCAAACAATTTACAGTCCTTAGACTCGTTTGTGAATGGAGGAGTGATATCTTTTGCCTGGCCCACATTGGCCTTTGCTCTTACTTTTACTACATTTCAAGGAACTTTCGAGTACCTGAGCGCTTTATTTAATAAACAACCAATATAAAACACTACCGAATATAGTGTTGTCACGATACCGAAATTCTGACTTAGTAGGGTTATGACTTAGTATGAGTTTGTAGGGGTGGGGGAAAACGTTTGGAAACCCCTGGGAATGTGTGAAAGCAATATATGCTATATGCACTTTTTTCTTTTGTAGTCAAGTGTCAGTCTTTTAGCTTTCTTTTTTTGAGACATCCTTAAATACACAAAGTGGAAAATTTGTCTTGTTCTCTCTTTTTAACTCTGGTCTATGTTACTTTTATTGGCAAGTGGGAAGGAAACTGCTCACACTTTGTGCAGTGAATAAAGAGTTATTTTTTCTCTCGTCATCTCTAAGCTTGTCAATGAGCAAGAGTCATATTTGTTTTAAATGAGCTTTTGAGAATTATTTGAGAGTTAATAATTCATACTATTGAACTGCACTTTACCTTTATATCAGTATTTGGACCACAATGAGAGATTGATAATGCAAAATATTAATCAAATCCAACTGTTTTTTAAATGTTCACATTCATTTCCAATTTCATGAATGGAAATGCATGTCAGAATAGGGGTGGGCGATATGACCAATATCTTGTATCATTATATCCCAGCGCTCAGAAACCATCTCTAATGCAGACAGCATGCGCATATAACAAAATAAGTTCTCTTTCGTTGCTTATTGAGCTTCAACGGTTTAAAATTACTTGTTTTTAAACCGCAAAGCTTAAAAATGCATGCAAATGATAAGCTTTCGTGACCAGCACAGTAACATCCGAGACTATATGCTGCATTCACACCACGTCGTAATTACCATAGTGTCGAGCTGACAAAACATGATGTTCTATTAGGGGCTGTTCACGTCCTCAGACTGGGAATTATGTGTTTTTTATGGCAACATTATCAACTTATTGATTATTAAAGTAATTTTTGTGATAGACACTTGCTTTAGTCTAATTCTCTGTTTTTCAGTGTGCAGACAATTTTGGCTTTTTGGTTGATCAAACTTTTCTTGATTTACGCACCTGAGAATGGACTGGTTATCTTTTATTTTGGAGCGCATATAATATCTTACTTGAAACATTATCAACGGCTAAATGAATCTGCTGATGTCACATGATACAGATTTCTACCCGTTAATCGTGTCTACTGGTATATCGCCCACCTCATGCCAGAATATCTATTT
>RJVU01035178.1:1576111-1587859 GCA_003731715.1 Anabarilius grahami
AATGGTATATATATATATATATATATTATTAAAGTTTGAACTTTAAAGTTACTTTCACAGTTTATCTTTCACATCTTACGGTGACATTGGCTACTTATTAACAAGATGAAATCACACAGTGTGACTGCACATCTATCAGCATATCTGTTAACTTTTACTGTTTCACATGTTTGTGCTTTGCAAGCAATAGGCTGTTACCAACAGGAAATTAGTATTTTTTTTCGGTTAAAGCCTGTATATGTATTTTTACTGCGAGCATATTTTCGAATAAGCAAGCTGTATATGTTATTTTACATAATTATTTAGCCTATAGAAAGTGCAGCAAATGTGCATGCAGAAGCATACTAAAACATTTCATCAGGTTAGCTTTGGATGCAGATTTGATTAAGTTATCAGTCACTCTCTTTCTTTCTGATCATTTGCATAATTTCCATCCTGCACAGTGTATTCTTCAAGTGTTGCCTTATATGGCTATACAAGCTCTGTATAAATAAAATAATGCCACACCACCCCATTCTGATTAATTTGATTGTGGCATTAATTATTATGATATGTAATGTGATATGTACTGTGTAAAGTGTTCAGTTACACCAATGTTTGTATTTGTATCCACTGGCATTAGTATAGTCCTAATTCCTCATTGAGTGCATCAGTCAGTCAAAAGGAAAGGGGAGTTTTTTTTAAATGAACATGGCTGCACAAACACCTGCAGAGTGGTGGAGGAAAAAGTGCATTCTGGGTAATCCCACACATCATCCTTACCACATTGACATCTGCTGTCTGTACAGTATCTGATGACATTGCACAATGGTCAAGTGTTGGAGTCTGTCTAAAAGGTAGACACATTTGTGATTTATACTATGGAGTTCAGTTTATCTGATTTTTGCATGACAGATAGTATATCAGTTCACCATGTGCTCAGGTGTGCTGTATTTTAAAGCTTGTGGCATTGTGGTAATTGACCCTTCGGCAGGAGTTTGATTGACAGGTGATCTAACCAATCATAGTGCCGAATCCGCCATTTTTCCGACAAAGCAGTCAGGGGAGTTAGCAGATTAACGTAGGTGGACTTGAACTTGAAAAATGGTGTGTACTGACATCTTTCCGCAATTGAAACAACATTCCTTATGATTGTTCATTTATTTGATGCTATAAATGAACTAGTAGGAAGAGATGATCGGTTCACGAGCCGCTTGAACTGAGGGCTCTACAGCGATCTGTCACGACACATTAAAGAGCCACAAAATGGTATTTATTGTTTAAATTTTGTTTTAAATTTTTAAATTTGAGACTTTGTTTCATATCAAAAATAACCTGCTCTGTCATGTCTGTCGATGCGTTGTCAGTGTCCTCTTTGCTCCGCAATGTATTTTTCACTGAGTGAGAACGATGTGTGGCGAGAGATCTGCGTGGCTTGTCGGACATAGCAACAGTAACTAAAGGGGGCGGGTGACCCTTCCCTTGATGGGTGCTATAAGTGCTGTGAACTCTCATGACTGTCTTGTTGTGTAAAAGAGGTTGATTAAGGCAGATTGATACCTGAATGACCCAACAAGACTCTTATTCAGTGCGCTGAGAGTTACTATATTGAGGAATGTGGACTTGTGAATAGAATCTGTGGTGAGGGAAGTTGCCATTAGAGTGAAAGCATAACATTTCACATAGTTTCATTGCTAATGGCTTACAGTAAACTCATTTTGTTCTTATGCTAAAACATACCTGCATGAAGCAAAAACAGCAAATGTACTGAATTAAGCCTTATAAGCTATTCGGGGTCTTTTTGACCCCAAATGACGTTTGCCCTTGATACAAATGGCATGAGACTTTGCAACATTGTCAATACTTTCTAGATATACAAAAATAAAAAAATGTATTGGAATATATATCTGGTTTTATGTTAGTGTGAGAAAAAAAGTCACACACAGGATATTCGAGACCCTGCTTAGAAAATGGTTAAAATTGCTCCTGAAAATCAGACACAACAGAACACACAGCAGAACACGCATAGACAGAAATTAAGTGGCAACACTTTAAAACAGCTACAATGCAAAATGCTCTCAGACACAAACTCAAATAAAATCAGCCAAAATGCAGAAGCACTACAAAAATAAAGTGGTGACACCATGTCATGACACATCCAAGATGGAGAACCACAACCAGACACACACACACACACGAATATATTAGTGAGACTATAAAAAGCACTGTTATAATTTCATATAAAATACAAATAAAATCATCCAAAACTGGTTATAGTGACAATTATTTTACTTTTAAAACTGTATTTTCCAACAAATGGCAAAAATCTTACACTACACCATGGCAAATTGTCCATGTTATCTCCATGAGTAAAAATGAGAAATGTGGATATTTTTTTAAAGTGAATTTTACATAAATGGTTATTTTGAAGAAAGAAAAAAACTTTTTAAATTTGATATAAATTTCAAACATGGCATAAATCCCCCCAAAACTGTACAAACATAGAGTTATGAATAAAATGAGTATAATTACATTTGTTTTAAAAAAACAAACAAATACAATCACATTTTATTGTCTGGATTCTCTGGAGACCCCAACATCCTGAGTGTACATCCCAAACGGATAGCTTATAAGGCTTAAAATGCTAATTTACTCCCTGACAGTAGGTGGCGCTTACGGAACAGCAGCGGTATATCATTTTCATTTGTTACCATTGTACACAAAGCAGCTCTTCGCTTATAAACACTACTTTAATAGGCATTATAGAGGTAGAGGAAAAGAAAATGCCATCAAAACTTTTCTGAAGATAGTCAGTTCCCTTCAGAGATACATTCATAATAAACCCCAACCCCCAGTTTCAAAATTTTTATTCTCCTTACAATATTTCACGCATTAACGAACAGTCAGCTTGCTACTGGTAAATTTTCTCTGCCAGTTCATCTGTGCTCTCCTCTCCTCTTTGCGTCCTCTTTGTACAAGTCAGGAAATGTGATCAGTTAAAAAAAATAATAATCGAAACCGACTGATGGCTGGTCGACTGGTTTTTCTCTATTCTTAGTGAAGGGACAGATACAACAGGACCACTTGGAATAAAAATAGATTTAGATTCCTGAAACTTTTTCCAAATGCTATGTTGTGGAAGATGCTTTTTTGGATACCTTCCAAAGCATTTTAACATTTGGGAAGTAGCTTTTTATTTTAACAGTTCCTGATGGTGTTTGATTTAATGTGATTTAATGCCATAACACGTAATTATGTTAATTCTAAAGCCTGATCTATGATAAATGATTGTCTTGATATGTAATGACTCTGTTTACTGAAATGTCAACTTCACATTGTTCTTTGTAGTACCATGAAAACAACTGCTATTCAAATTATATACAGAAAGTGATCAAAGATCACTTCCTTTATAATCCTGGAGCTGTTAATCTTTTTAGTTCATCGCAAGTTCTGCTCTCTTGCCAAAACTCCCGTTCCATTACCCAGCAACTGTAATCATAATTGCATTTTTATATAGTTCCACATAGGTATGCTCATAATCAATTGGTTAACCATTAACGACAGTATTTTGACCGATTAATACTATCAGTTAAACGGTTTAAAAAGTAAAAATATTTTTTTTAAGTAATTTTTCAAAATATTCTAAAATGTTTGCTGATTGGTTTAAAAATAATCTACATATAAAATTATGTTTTTGAGATAAAAAACAAACAGATAATTCACATTTTATTATTACATTTAGAAATAATGTAAAATACCGGTAAATAAAGCGAAATGTTTACAAATATTATAAACACTATAAACATAGCTATAGGCCAGTTTAGTTCCCCTCACTCCAAAACATTTTTTCAATTTAACGGTATTCAGAACAGAACAAGAATGAAAAATATAAAACTTCAAGCCAAAACAAATTCATTTAAAGTGAAACTGAAACAGAAACCGCCGTTTGGCTTACGTAACCTACCTCTCTCATTTGGCATAAATCCAAATGTTTCCGTTCCGTGATGTATTTGCATGCTAAACTATTATTTATTATGTAAACTAGGCTTTGTACTTCACTCGTGTTACAGTATCCACGTAAAATATAATCCTTCACATGTGCAAATATTGTGCTTGGCATAACACAGTGGGGTGGTGCTCACGCTGAATGGCACAGATTGCACTACGGACTATTTAAATTGAGCAGTGTAACTTTTTATATGTTCGTATCACTGTATTTTATTTTGATAATGAACAGGCTGTGTTCATTATCACAACCTGTTAGCAGTGCTAGAATTTATATGTTTTGTGTGTGTGTGTGTGTGTGTGAGGCGCTGGCACGATCACTTGAATTTTTTCCTTATAACAGAGGAAACAACTTAAAATACTACTCCGTCATTTACAGTCATACAGATAAGAGTACGACATTATTCAAAACTCTAAATTTGTTTACTCACAATAAAAACAAAACAAGTATATTCTGCTTTATTTCCTTTCACAGAAGCGCTGCATGTGCGTGATGTGACAATGTGTGAATCCTCATGTTCTGTTGTTTATGCTGCTATTTGCACAAACCCCTGGAAAACAAATTTTGATATTTATAATGGGTCGCAGTCACAGACACCTATTCATGATCAGTTAACAAGCGTCAGTTGTTGGTTAGGGAAAAAAAACTAAATGAACATCTCTAGTTCCACATGTATAATATATTTATATTTCATGCAAAGATGTTACCCAATCATAGCTGTTTACATGAGGTCTTAAAGGAGACATGCAACTTTAAACCAAAATGTCACAACAGGGTAGAAAATTTTTTCTGAATTATGACTGCTGTTTTGATGTAAAAATGTTTACCAACATTATTAGTAGACCTTAGGGAACATTATAAAAAAAAATGTAATTCATGACTTCAAATATCATGATGGTTCATTCCTTTTCATCTATTAGACTGACTTTGGTAGTGTGTACTGTACACTGCATTCGTTTATTCAAGCAACTACACATCTGCGTCACAATATTGAATCAGCTTGAAACACTTGTGCTTGAAGATCATTGTCTTTTCTTGTTACGTTACAAACAATATGAGGAACTTACCCACACTCACCCTCTCACACACACCCATAAACACATAGATGTCTTTTGTTTGCTGCAGAGTATGCTTTTTGTTGTCCATCTGGAGGAAGGGGCTTAGAAGTCATTGTCAAGTTCCTCTAGCTGACCTCAGCATTATGACCCCACATGCTAAATAAAGAAAGTGATGCAAGTTTGACAGTCCTCTTGTACACAATTCCAGATTTTATGGCCTTGATTTTAACAGTGATTTGCAGCTACATGGAAGTTTGTTTTTTTAAGTCGCAATGTAACGGAAGTAGCGACAGATCTTTTCTTCCATATTCCATATATGCGAGTGAAACTAATTATTGAAAAAGAAAAATGTACGGCAGGGACCTGGTTCTATCCATTGGTTGTTAATTGGATGGAGGCGGATCTGAACATGCGGTTGATTTTTAACAACAGAGTGGCGTTTAACCAGACTAAATGATTGGAGGATTCCAGTATACATCACCAGTGAAAAGTCTGCCATTGTCTAATTATGACATTTTGATTAAAAATTACAAGCTCAAAATAATAATAATACTTATTTTTTTATAAAATAGATAGGGTGAATTTTCATTTAATGGATAGCAACTTGAGGCAACACAAGTTGACATGGCCTATATTCTGTGTATGTGTCTGTTTAGATTCAAACTAACAGAAATAGTTTTGTGTATGTATTTTCAGAAGTTTTTAGACCCATGAGTGAATAATAGTTGATTTTGCCTAAGACACTGTTAGATCTTCAAAGAAGAGTATCAATTTCCTCTTCTCCCTATCTCCTTTTTAGAAATGGAAGAAGAACTGGTTCGTACTGTACCCAGCCAGTCAAAACGGCATCGCACGGCTTGAGTTTTATGATTGCTCAGGCAGCGCCAGTGATAAACCTAGCACTAAGAAAATGGACAAGAAAATAATCCGTCTGTCAGAATGCATCAGCATACTCCCTGCTGTCACTGAAACCTGCCCCAAAGAAAACATGGCTGCCTTCTGTGTGGAGACCAATGACAAGACGTACGTCTTTGCAGCTGAGAAATATATTACCAATGAGTGGGTGGAGAAGATGTGCGAGATTGCTTTTCAGGTGAGATGACATCATGGAGACTTTTTAATGGTTAAAGGTTATATGTGGTTAACGTTTGTAACTTTGCCCTGGAATCTGAAGAAGAACAAGAGATCAGATTTTTTTTTTTTTTTTTTGCAATCTTACAATAACTGATAACAGTTTAACAATGAATGAATTCTGTTAAATTATATGACAAGTGTGATAACCTTTCAACCATATTATAACAAGGTTATGGATGTAACTGGAACATTAAAATTCATTCCAGATATGTTAGGAATAACACAGCTGCACCTATACTAACTCAGCATCTCTTTCTTTCTGTCTCACTTTCTCTCTCTCTCTCTATCACTTAAAGGGAGGAAGTGGTTCTCTTGGTAGTTTTGACTCAAATGGACAGCAAGATCTTCAAATGGCAGAGAATCTCATTTATTACTCCAGAGAGGAAGGTAAGAAGGGACACTGGAAGGCACAGTATGAATTTACTCATGTGTTTTAACCATGTGTTGGTTGTGTGAGCCAGGTGTTATTTCCATAATGTGCAATGAGTTTCTCAAAACGTAGGACTTGACGTCATTTCTACTGTCAATTCAATTACTTTTTGGTTGCTAGATTGAAGTTATATGTAAATCTAGACCAGCAAAACTGATCTGAGATCAGTGAATAGACAGAAATGTTCTGTTAGATGCAAATGGACTGCATGCAAATTCCCTGCTCATGATAGTCACAAAGCCCAAAATATTAGAGCTCTTGAATGTGGTTACATATTCAATAGCTGGTTCCAGAAAGACATAGTTGGTTGTCACTCATTTTATTTGAATAGTCACAGAGTGAAAGACGCAAAGGGCTAACAAGCGAAATGGAGGAAGACAGAAAGTAGAGCAGAATCTCAGGCATTTCCCCTATCCCCCCCCCCCCTNATTGCTGGCACTCGCTTCATCCAGTGCTATGCAAGGTAAACAGTTAAGGAGCCACTGTTAAGTCCACTAAATGCACAAACTACCTCTTCTCCTGCTGTGCATTCTTGAGTGTTTCTAGGGAAATAGTTTGTGAACACTTCTGTTTTTAGTGAGGGCAGCACTGACTTCCTCAAAGAGTATGGGAGCTGACATTTAAAAGCCTTTGCAACAATACAGTCTTAGCACTCTGACTCAATTATCTCCTTTATATAGACATTTTCTGGCATGATAGTGATAGTGTATGACAGTGGGCATCAGAGTGTATTGAATAATGATGGTTGGTGCCCTGTCCAGGGGTATTTTGGTTGAAAGCCAATCCAGAGATAGACAAGACAATGAATGTAGATCACAGTGGAAAAACTTATTTTATATGTGTTTTCAGTTTGCATAAGAGCATTTAGAGAAGCATAGGAAAGTAGGGTAATCGGTCATGGCCTTTAGTCTCTGATAAGCAGAAGCGTATCTGTGCTGAATTTAGCAGGGAAATAGTGTACGGTACCCATCAAATGAAAAACATCCTGGTTTTACTTTTTATATTGTGGACTGTTCCTATGTGATTTGAAAAAGACCAGTGTTGGCTAATTTCCTGTGATTCAAAGAATTTTCAGTTTTACTTATAAGTCACAGAAACTACTTCTGTTAGTCTTGTCAGTACATCAATTTAGAGGTGTAACGATACACTCATGTCACAGTTCAATACAATTCACGATACTGAACTCGTGATACAATACTATTGTGATACTTGAAGCCAAAATGAAGTTTATTATAATTATTATTATTTTGAAGACATATGGTGAAAAGTTAACAAAATGTGCTGTTGATTAAAATGCTAAATTTGGTATTACATCAGGACTTGACTGACTTGAACAGACTTGGTCCTGGTTCTCAATGCTAAAGCTAAAAATACAATGCTTGCACTGACTACATATGTTTAAAATAATGTAGGCCCCTTTTTAAAATCAGACATTTGGCATTATCAGCACCCACAAATACATTGCATTATTATACCTTATATTCAACATTATACTGTATATAGTAGTTTAATGTAGTACTGTCACTAAACTCTGTAAACTTTCATTTTGTCAAGTGCAATACACTTGCGCTTTCAAGGCATTCATTGGATCTCTTACACAGACAAGCCGCACGCACACAGACTCTCCCGCTGCTCACTATGTCCTATCTCTCCCTCTATTAATGCACTTGCATGATAAGAAGAAACAATTTAAAATGCTTTGAATCATCATACTATTAAAACTACAAAAAGGCAAAATGGTTATTTAAATTATGTTTTGCTTTCAATTTGAGGAGTGCCGCACCAGCGCATATGTGCTTTAGGTGATCAATGACTATTAAATGATCAAAAGCCTATTAGATAGTTTGGAATTTTTTCTTTCATCTTTATAATTATTCATTAAAAAATATATTTTAACAAAATATTTATAAAACTTTTGTACGCCAAATCAAAGACACGTGGTGCAACCAACATGCAGTTCAATGGAGATCAAACAAATTTATTGGAGATCTAAGGAACATTTTTTTTTTACATCATATCACATTTTTAGAATTTATAAATTGAACCTGTTCTTGAAAACTGTATAAAAGTTTTTCAGAATTAAAAGAGTATATTACTAAAAACCTTTGTTTTTAAACTTGATTTTAAAGGTTTCTTTTTCCTTTATTATGGATTTTTCTTTTTGCCATTGACCCACATACAAATTATACCTGGCTTGCGATATTATATTTGAAGTGAACTCAGAACATTCCATTTTCCATTTTGCAGTAAATGAATTTTGGGTGAGTGTCCAGAGGACAGAAGCATCAGAGCGCTGTGGTCTCTCTGGTAATTACTGGCTCAGGGCTAATGTGGACAACCTTATTCTGAAGGACCCCAAGACTAAAAAGGATTTACTCATATGGCCCTACAAACTTCTCCGTCGCTATGGAAGAGATCGAGTAAGTGTTATTTTCTGATTTTGAACTGTCCTAAATTAAAGCATACAAAGATTTCAAACCAATACAAAATCAGTGTGGATTGCTAAAAATGTTCAGTTGCATGACATTCAATGCCACTGTGATAGAGGACCTTCAAAATGGACTTAGCCTTGACTTTGTATATACATAGCCAATAGACACACACATTAGCATGTAGACAGCACACATCATGTCTAAAATTATCTAACGGCTGTTTACATTAACCCAGCATTGTTGCAGACAGCTGGCCTCATACTACAGATGACATATAAAGCAGGAACTTAAGCCACTGTTGTTTCCAACTCTGCTTCCTGTCATTACTATAGAAACTGCCTTGGTACAGGAAGTTGGCCTTCCTCTATCCCTTATGAGTGGGCGGAAGGCAGAGCTAATGTGGTGAATAACTATTGAATTCAGGTCATGACGGTTTGAAAAGATGGTCCTACTTTATATTAGGTGTCTTTAACTGCTATGTACTAATGCCAGAAAAATTGCTAGGTTCAACACACTTATTGTGTTCATGCTGTATTGTGAAACACTTTTGAGTCAGGTCAACAGAAAAATTAAATACAGATTTAATTAAATGCAGGTATTTTAAATATAAGTAAATGTAAAAATATGTATTTACACAAAAAGTACATTATATAAAATTATTAATTTAATGTTATTATATAGTAGTTAAAGACACCTAATATAAAGTGGGTCCAAAAAGATCAGTAAGTCCAGTGTGCTGGGTCCATTTTTGTTTGTTTTCTTTCAAGTAAGATGCTGATATGTTCATTTAAAGAAGGTTCATTCAAATAGCAAGTATTTGTGTATACGGTAATTTCATGTCAACTCAACCAGAAGTCACCGGCTAAAATTTTTGATTTTGATCATTTTGTTTTATTATGGTGAAAGAAAGTAATGAAGAAGAAAGCCAAAATATTAAATGTATGGCTGTATATTTACTGAGTAATCACTATTTTGTAGAGGAGTGTCAAAATTACAATTTTAACTTGAGATTTGGAGTCAGTTTACAGGGGGGTAAAAATGACCCCCCTTCCCAGTTTTTGAAATTCGGTTGATTTGACACAGAATGACCCTAAAAGAGAATTAGAATAAAAGTGAAGAAATGTCACAAACATGTTGTCACATTTCTGATATGCTCTGCAGGTTATGTTCTCTTTTGAAGCCGGGCGACGCTGTGAATCTGGGCCAGGGAACTTCACCTTTGAGACAAAGCAGGGGAATGAGATATTTCACATTGTTGAGGAATCCATTCGGGAGCAGAAAGCCCAAGCTGAAGAACGACATCAAAGCTTTCCATCATTAGACTCTGACTGCCCAGCTCTCCAGCAGATCCGTGCTGCCATCTCAGAAGCAAATAGTCGTGAACCAGATGGAGATTCTGGTGGTAGCAAGCCTGGGTCTGCGGATGGTGTCTTTGGTCGAAAGGAGGATGGGAAAAACTTAAAGGGCCGAAGCCTTCCAGAGCCGCCGCCTCCAGTTGGTGGGACCCCACCACGATCTCCCATGCCTCGTGGGTCCAAAAATCTGTTAGAGGACCAAGGGAGTCTGTACTCGGAGCCTGCTGACTCTGTACGTGCGCCGCCCTGTCTAGGAGACTGTTTGTACTCGGACCCGGTGGACAGTATCAAAGTCATGCCCACTCCTATCCCACGCCTCAGGCCAACAGGTGAAGAGGGGGGTAGCCGCCAGGGCTCAGGAATCAAGCCTGAGCCGTTCTACTCAGACATCTATGATCAGATCAGTCTGGAGGTGCAGAGGACAATGTCATTGGGATTCGATGGGCGAAGCAGGCACCCTGCAGATGGAGGTCCAACAGAGCACATCTATGATGAGCCAGAGGGACGCGCCGGATCTGCACTGCCTATCATCACGCTTTATGATGAAGCACGGTTTGAAATGCAACCCTGGAAAACAAGGGGAATTGAGGAGCCTCAAGGTCACGAGGTGGCTCAACAACCTGTGCCAATGCCCAGACCAAAAGGCCCCAAACCTGTCACAGCACCCAAACCAAGCAAAGTAGCACTGCCCAAGAAAGACCCTCTTCTGCTGCCTCAAAATAAAGCCAGTGCTAACCTGAACAACAATAACAGTAGCAACAGCCATGAAAACAGCATGGAAGTTGATAGAAGAGGTGCTGGTGCCGGAAACATCATGGAGATTTACAGCAAAGTATCTAGACATCAGCCGCCTCCAAATGCATGGCATCCTACCACGCAGTCTCCAGACATCATCTACGACAACTTAGGAGAAATTTGACTTAAACTTTGTCGACATTTAGGCAGTCACGGATAAAGGAAATCCGTCCACGTTAAGAAGGGAGTGCTCAGTGTCAGGGCTCAGACTGAAACCTTAGTCATGTAGTCACTGACTGACAAACTGTCTGAGAACTAAGACTATAGAAAACTTTTGTGTGGATAATGCCCTCTGAAAGGGCTTGTATTGGCATATGCCAGAGTTTTGCACTTCTTGGGCAAAGTAGTCATGTTTTGTAAATCTGAGTCTGTGACTTGCGTATCGGAAGAGATTATGAAGCATTTGTCATAACACTTGGTGTTGTTGTCTGAACGTTATCTGACAAATCCAATTTAATTGTTGAAGTGCAGAGACTTCACTGGCAGGTCAGTTATTGCACATACAAACCTTGCATTGTTTTGCATGGAGATTGTAGCAAAAGGATACTAATCCACTGCC